>PITA01014322.1:0-15280 GCA_004023965.1 Spilogale gracilis
AGAATGGAGGAGAAGGGAGCTAAGGCATCTCGGTGGTGAGTGCTCTGTCTGCTGGAGGCCCTGTGCAGGGGCCCTAGGAGCTGCTCCAGAAGTCTCATCTATATGTAAATGAGCGACAAAGCCTGAGAGAGCCAGAGGGGGACCCACGGTCTGGTGGAGGGACAGAGACCACAACCAGGCAGGAAGCAGGGAGACAGAGAGACCAGTCAGTAGGCAGGTCCGTAAGAAGTGGAGGTGTCTGTGCCCAGCTCTGCTCTAAGCTCTTAGAGGTCTCAGTGCATCAACATGTTCTCCCTTATTTTCCATTCTGCTCCTTCATTCACTGAGCAAATGGTTATCCGGTGCCTACCATGTGCCAGCAACGTTCTGGGTACTGAGAATACAGCACTGGTGAGACAGACTCTGCCTACGTAAAGTTTTCATATGGAAAGGGAGGATAGTGTCTACCTGGGTAAAATATATAGTGCAGTGGAGAAGATCAGAGGCTAAGAGGGAAGACTGGGTGGAGGCTACATCTGAGAGAGCCTCACCCAGGAGGTGACACTTGAGTACAGATCAAGTCTGTCCCACCACCCCTTAGCTGAGAAGGGTTCTTACCGAAGGACATTTGCAATCAATTCCATGATTGGAAACACTTAACTTTGATGGTTTCCCCCTAAAAGAATTCAATTCTTCTCCTTTGTAAACCTGTGTTACCAAAAAAATAACAACAACAACAACAACAAAACAAAACAGTCCTTGGTTATTATATTTTAAATTTCATCTGTATTTTGTGAAGCTGATTTTCTCTATTTCTATGTAAGTATGTGTATGATATTCTCAATTTTGTCTCTTGGCCCGCACGCTTGAGATATTTAGTATCTGACCCTTTATAGAAAAGGGTTGCCAACATTGGAATAGACCCAGGAGGGGAGGAAATGAAGTGTCTGGATGTCTGGGGGCAGCCAGTGAGGCACATTAGTGAGGACCCCCACTAGTGAGGAAGAAACGGATAAGAAAGGGTCAGAGGAGCCTGGGTCCATGGTGAGATGCTGATTCCTAGGCATTTTTAAAAATGTGTGTTGCTATCATTAATGGAATATCTAGTTTTCTATTATATTTTCCAATTTGTTATTGCTGTGAGATAGAGAGTTATTGATTTTATATATTGATCTTTTCCCCTAGCCCTTTTAGCCTATTATAGTTTTATCAATTTTTCAGTTGGCTCATTTGGATTTGTTTTAGAAGACAATTCTGTCTTCTGAAAATGATGCATTTTGTATCTTCCTGCCTATATATAACTCGGTTTCTTCCTTTTTTCCCCTCCCTCCACGTCCCTTCTCCTTGCCTCCCTATGCTCTCCTTACTTCTTTCCTTTCCCTCTTACCTTCTTCTCCCCTCCCTTTCCTACTTTTTCCTTCTAGTTTCTTCCTTCCCTTGCTGCGTCTTCCTTTCCCTACTTTCCTACCCTCCCCTCATAATAATGAGAATTTAAGATTTCAGAAGAACGTCCATGAAAGGTATCTCTGTCATGTATCTTTGATGACCTCCCTGGGGTAGGGGCAGAAGGCTTTGTCTCCATACTGGGCCTGGATGTGGATGGCAGGGGGGCGGGAGGACCAAGAGGGTCAGACACAGACTCCAAAAGGGGAAGTAAAATGAATGCCAAAAATCAGAAGATGATCTGTGGTACAGGACAGAATGCTGATGTCAAGTGGCTCTGAGGATAAAGGGTACTGGTGGGTGGCTGTTCCTCAGGAGTCCAGAGGTCAGGTGGCTTCAGTGCGTACACCCAGGACCCGTATTTCACTCCTCTGTACTGTGCCATTCTTGGGATCAGAAAATGTGTCTTTCAGCTTTGTTCTCTGTTTCAAGATTGTTTTGGCTATTTGGGGTTTCTAAGATTCCATATCAATTTTAGAAAGGGTTTTCTATTTCTGCAAAAAAGTCGTTGAGATTTTGATAGGGATTGCATTGAATCTGCAGATTGCTTTGGATAATATTATCATTTCATTTTATTTTATTTTATTTTATTTTTTAAAAAGATTTTATTTATTTGACAGAGAGGAACACAGCGAGAGAGGGAACACAAGCAGGGGGAGTGAGAGAGGGAGAAGCAGGCTTCCCGCAGAGCAGGGAGCCCGATGTGGGGCTCGATGTGGGGCTCGATGTGGGGCTCGATGTGGGGCTCGATGTGGGGCTCGATCCCGGGTCTCCAAGATTATGACCTGAGCCAAAGGCAGTTGCTTAACCAACTGAGCCACCCAGGCGCCCCATGACTTCATTTGTAGCCTCTGATATCCCTGCTCAGACTCCCCTCCTCCCATTTCCTTGGATCAGTGTAAGCCACTCAATGGTAAGTGGTGGGTGCAAGCTCCTTTGGTCAGTTTTATTTTCACTATTTACCATTGGATATGTGTGTGTATCTTGGAGACAGCTTTCACAGCTTAGGGAATTTACTTTTCCCCTGCATGTTCAGCCAGGGACTAGTAGCTTGGAAGTTCCTTATCCATTCACTCCTGAGAATGCGATCTTGTGCACAAAGGTCTGTGCACAATGTTTTTGACTCCCTCTCTTTCATGCGTTTTGTGTGTTAAACTTTGAGGTCGTCTGCCGGTTCACTTTTTGCTGTCAGTAGCATGGAGCTATCAACCCTCTCTTAATTGCTCATCAGGGAGATCTCGTTTTTTAAACAAGGCCCTTAGGCATGAATTTCTCTACCGTCTGTTTCAAATAAATTCAGTTATTTCAGGCAGAGCTGCAGAACACATCCCTCCTTTCAGCCTGCCTCTCCTCCTGGGCAGAATGTTTGTGCTGCTAAACTGGAGCTGAGGATGGGGATGGCAGCCTGCTTCTCCTGGAGTGAAACTGCTGTGCTCTGAGTGGGCACCTGGGCGAGGGATGAAATCCAGGGGTCTTCTCACTTGCCTTTCCCAGGTGGAACCTCTGCTCTATCAGTGAGCTGGGATGAGGCAATTGGAGCCCCCGGATTCTTAGCCTGCGGTGCCTGGGGTAGGGCTGCTGCCCTGTGAATAGGAGCAAGGTGAGGGAAGGGAGCCCCAGTCCTCTTGGGCATGCCTGTTGGAACAGGGCTTCTGCAGACGGACTTGGGAGAATGAGAGACACCGGCTGCCTGCTTCTTCTGAAGTGAAATCTTAGCTGGGGGAGAAGGAGATCCCATCATCTGGGCACTTGCCCAGAGTAGAATTCCGTAATATGGAGCTGAGGAGGGGGGATAGGAGCTGGTCATGGCTCAAATGCCATGGACTCTTGCTGTTCTTACCAAGTTTTTTCTGTTTTTTTTTTTTTTTTTTTTTTTAAAGATTTTATTTATTTGACAGAGAGAAACACAGCCAGAGGGGGAACATAAGCAGGGGGAGTGAGAGAGGGAGAAGCAGGCTTCCCGCCGAGCAGGGAGCCCGATGTGGGACTCGATCCTGGGTCTCCCGGATCATGACCTGAGTCGAAGGCAGTCGCTTAACCAACTGAGCCACCCAGACGCCCCTAACTTACCAAGTTTTGTAGATTTTCTCCTATAGATATTACTTAATGTTTTGTATGCCCATAGGACAGTTTCCCGAGATCTGAAATAGTTGGATTTTTAAAAATAATTTTTACCAGTTCAATAGCTTTCTCTCTAGGGAGAGAATCAGCCAAGTTTCTCATAAAGCCATTCTGGAAGTCCAAAATCAAAGAGAGAGAGAGAGAGAGAGAGAGAGAGAGAGCGCACAAGCAGGGAGAGAGGCTGAGAGAGGCTGAGGGAGAGGGAGAAGCAGCCTCTCCCCTGAGCAGGGAGCCCGACTTGGGGCTTGATCCCAGGACCTTAGGAATGATCTGAGCCAAAGGTAGATGCTTAACTGACTGAGCCACCCAGGCATCCCCAAAATCAAAGTTTAAAAAAATTTTATTTTTATTTTTTATTGTTCTATTTTCTATTTTTATTTTTCTATTTTTTCTATTTTTATATTTTCACTTATATATTTATCTATTTTAATATATATTTTATGTATTTTATATATACATATATGTTTATATATTATTTAATATATTATTATATATTATATATGTATATACTATATTATATATTATTATATAATATAATTATATATCAAAATATATTTATATGTTAACATATATTTTATATATTTATATATTTTATTTATATATTTATATTTTACATTTTTATTTTTTCTCTTTTCTTTTCTATTTTTTAACTAGGCTCCATGCTGGGCTCCAATGCAGGGCTTGAGATCAAGATCTGAGCTGAGATCGAGACTCAGACAACTTAATTGACTGAGCCATCCAGGTGCCCCTCAAGATATTTTTCTGCTATTTCTGTTATGATCTAAGGCTGTATTTTGTATAGTTTCAGTTCTTTAAATTTATCACCATTCATTTAAGGGCTCATACCATGCTCTATCTTGGTATACATTCCATGTACACTGGGGGAAAAAAAAGTGTATTTTGCTGTTGCTAGAATAGAGTACTTTATAAATGTCCTTTAGATCTAATAATGGATAGTATTTTGCAGATCCTATATATACTTACTAGTTTTCTGTGTACTTGTCCTATCAGTTTTTAAGAAGGACATGTCAACATTCCAAATTCTAATTTTGGTTAGACTGTCTTTTTCTCTGTGCTCTGTCAATTTTGAAGCTTGGTTGTTAGGTGTATTTAGGCGCGTGCACATTTAGAATTGTGTTTGTCATTCTGTGATTAATGTCTCTGTCTATCCCTGATAATATCCTTTGCTCTGAAGGTGGCTTTGCCCGATGGGAATATAACCACTCCTTCTTGTAATTAGAGTTTGCATTGTAGATCATCCTCCATCCCTTTTCCTCTAACACATCTATGTTTTTATATTTAAGGTGGGGATATAGTTGAGTTGTGCTTTAAAAAAATCCAGTCTGACAATGTTTTAATTCATGTCATAGAAGCATTAATTCATTTAATAGAACATTTATCTTAAATGTAAGTATTGATATTATTGGATTAAAGTCTACCATCATGCCAATTGCTTGCTATTTGCGCCATCTCTTTTTCTCTATTCCTGCTTTCTTTTAAATTAATAGAGTATTTATGACTCTATTTTATCTTTGCTATTGTCTTATTGATAGTTATTTAACTTTATTCCCTGGTTTCCCTGGAGTTTACAGTATATATCTTTAACTAATTGCCCTCTTCCTCAAACAATAGTATCTGCTTTTTATTTTTTTATTTTATTTTTATTTTTTTTATTTTTAATATTTTATTTATTTGACAGAGAGAAACACAGCCAGAGAGGGAACACAAGCAGGGGGAATGAGAGAGGGAGAAGCAGGCTTCCCGCCGAGCAGGGAGCCCGATGTGGGGCTCGATCCCAGGTCTCTGGGATCATGACCTGAGCCGAAGGCAGTCACACAGGCACCCCAGTATCTGCTTTTTAGATAGTGTAAGGACCTTTTAACAGTATCCTCTCTATTCTTCTCTCTCATCCTATATTAGTTTTCTATTCCTCTCTGTCCTATGATAAAGTCATTTTGATGATAGCTAATGTATTTTGAATCAGAAGCTATGTCAAGCTGCTTTATACCGTTCTTGTGCTGTCAAAGTTAAAACAAGCAAGATATGCTTTTCCACACAAACTTGCAGTAAATGTATTTTCTGAGCTTTCTGCTAAAATTCCAGAAGCAGTTTTAGGACTTCCGTGTAAGCCTCGCAAAGGAAATTTACATGCTTCAAAATCCATTTAACTGTAGTTAAGGAACTGGCACCTAAAGTTCAGTGAAATGATTAATTTGCAATGTAATGACATGACAAACGCAAATATCAAGAGAAAAACCTATAAGAGCTCAATAAATGCCTTCCAAGTGAAAGACATGCTCAAAGCTATATGTTCACAGATTAATATCAGCCTTGGGCAGCAGTTCTCTGCATGAAAAGACATTTTAAAGATTAAATGCATAAAATACCATTATAGATCACCATTACAGAAAATTTGCAATTGATTTTGATTATGGAGAACACTACTTTTGAATGCAATGAAATAAGATGTTATTCTCCCGAAATTCTTCTCATTAGATTTGTATTGCAAAATATTATATCCCATTACTATTACTATATCTTTATGGAAGTTTTCCCTTTTTTATAGAAGCCCACATAATATCCTCATTGTATCTCAAAATCCTAAAATATTTGCTCTCTGACCCTTTTTAGAAAACATTTATTGATCTCTGAACTAGAGCCTTCAGATATGTTCATTGTAGTATGTACGTATGTATGTATGTATTCATACTAGACAAAGAACTTTATTAATCTTGTTTCAAACTTTATTCCCAAGCCTCTTCAGCTTAATTAGCGGCAAAGAATGAATTGTGTATAAGTAAAAACTGAAAAGAGCTGCAATGTCCAACAGGCTTGGGCTTAGAAATATTAGAGACCTAGATTTTTATCAGGTCCATGAACAAAATTTTAACAAGCAGTCATAATTATAAAATAACAGTTCCCAGTAACTTCTTCAAGGTTTTTCTTCTTCAGACATTGACTCCATTCAGTTGGTTTCATTCTCGGAAACCTCATCAAAAGTCTCTACGAGATCTGGAACTTCCTCCTCCTCATCTTCCCCAGTAGCACGTGGTGCTTTTCCGTCCCCAGACTGTGTGGGCAGAGCATCAGCCAGTGTCCTTACACGAGTCACACTGTCTGCACCAAGTTGGGAGCATTTCTGTCGGCTGCTTTGTCTCAGCATGGCCTGGAAGTGCAATATTGCCGCAGGGTCACCAGCACTTTGGGATTGTTAAAATAGACCACTGTTCCTTTGTTTGTAACATATTCACTTCTTCAATACCAGAGATATTGTTAACCATTTTTTTAAAAGATTTTATTTATTTATTTGACAGAGAGGGACAGTGAGGGAGGGAATGCAAACAGGGGGAGTGGGAGAGAGAGAAGCAGGCTTCCTGTGGAGAAGGGAGCCCAATGCGGGGCTTGATCCCAGGACCCTGGGATCATGACCTGAGCCGAAGGCAGCCACTTAATGACTGAGCCACCCAGGTGCCCCTGTTTACTACTAACTTTAAGGAGAACTGAAGTTTGTTTGTTTGTTTGTTTTTTATCTGCTGGAGCTTCTTATTTCGGTGAGCAGTTCCTTTCCCACCAATGCGCATTTGTGCTTGCAGCTTGGTGAGTTTCTCCTGGTTCATGAGAGTTTCTTCCATCTTGTTGGAAGGGAAAGGGGGGACAGGGTAGGGTTGGCACTCAAGGCACTTTGGACGGGCCAGCTGAGATCGAGATTGGATGCACCCATGTGGGGAGGCAAGATGGCATCTACAGCATGTTCCTCCTAGTATTTAAGATTCCCTGTTGTTAATTTCCTTTTCATTGTGTGTCTCATCATTTTTGGTTGAAAGCTAGTCATTCTGTGTGAGTGAATAGAGACTTCAGACAATATGTTCATGGGACGCTTGGGTGGCTCAGTCAGTGAGGCGTCTGACTCTTGATTTCCGCTCAGGTCATGATCTTAGGGTCCTGGGATCAAGCCCTGCATCGGGCTCCCTGCTCAGTGCAGAGTCTGCTTGGGATTCTCTTCTCTCTCTCCCTCTCCCCCTGCTCCTCTGCCAGCTTGTACTCTCTATCTCTCTCTAAAATAAGTAAATAAAATCTTTAGAACAATGTGTTCAGAAATGGTCACATCTTCTCTTTAGTAGAGAGTATTGAGACAATCGTGTCAGGTTTTGCTGTGTGGTTACCCTCCAGATGTACTAGGCTTCGAATTCTTCTGTTATTTTTTGCTTCAAGGGGTGGCTGACTTGTTGGATTCTTTTCTCAGTGTCTGTTCTACACTCTGTTGTCGGTCTCCATGCTTATGCATCAAAGAGGACTCTTTCCATGCTTTTATCCCCCCTCCCCAGTAATAAACTGCTGTTACTTGTTCCTGGACACTTGGTAGCCTGGTAGTGGAGGGAGGAGGTAGGGCATTCTTTGTTTTTAGTGGCTCAGCCTCACTGTTAGGCAGGTCCTATATTCTTTCTTTTTTTTTTTTTCTTTTTTATAAGAGATTTTTTTTTTAAGATTTTTTTTTTATTATTTTTATTTGACAGAGAGAAACACAGCCAGGGAAGGAACACAAGCAGGGGGAGTGAGAGAAGGAGAAGCAGGCTTCCTGCCGAGCAGGCAGCCCGATGCGGGACTCAATCCCGGGTCTCCCAGATCATGACCTGAGCCGAAGGCAGTCGCTTAACCAACTGAGCCACCCAGGCGCCCCAGGTCCTATATTCTTGACTCTCAGAGATGAGGTCTTCTCAGTGATCTTGCTTCTTCGCCTTGCCCAGCATAGGAGATCTCTAAAGATCTAGCTCCTCCTTCAGGGGTAGACATTATCTTATATTCTCTTTATTTAGCTATAGATAAGCTTTAACTTGTGCCCTGAAAATTTTAGGTTCATGCCCTTCGTGCAGTCACATGCGGTGGCATGGTGGTGGTGAGAATGGCTGCCACTGCTCTGTGTCCTCTTTTGGCTTCCTGGTGGGGTGGGGGCCGGAGGGGGAGGACTCAGGCCAGACATCACGGCTTTCCCACAGCAGTTCCTGCTCCCCTCCCCAGGGCCTATATCGTAAGCAAGGCTTTCTTTGCTTCCGCTCATCTTTCCCATGACACATGATGAACACATGATGGGAGTTTGTGGGGAAGGCGTATGAGTGGATGTAAACTCACCTTGTGTCTGCAGCTCCTGGAAGTTCGAAAGGCTTACACTAGCCCTCACTTGGCATTTGACAATTATAAGGTCACAGGTTGCCACAATAGATGTTACTGTGGAAATGAAGAACACAAAGATTGTGAAAAGGGCTGGTTATTTCTTATTGCACTGATGGTTTTTAAAGAACGAAAATGGCAATCTTGAGTTTTCACTTCTTAGATTAAAGGCTTTTCCGATTTCCCTTAAATACTTTCATATACTTTATGATAGGAGGGTTGATGCAGTTGAAAAGAAGATGTACCATCCGATGTTTCAGGTTGCTGAGTTTCAACATAAATTGAAGTAACAGTTTCATCAGAACTCTTAAAGAAAAGTTAGGACGTTGGTTAGGAAAGAGACCCCGGGGCACATTTGGATAGATTGGGACACTCGCATCCTCTGCCGCATTGAACCTCTTTTGCCAATAGAAACAGTGCCTCCTCCCATTTGATAAGGCTGGTCCTCCTTACCTTAGAGTTACTGTGATGAGTTCATTTGAGGACATTATAGGTACAAAGTATAACCCAGGAGGAGAAGTCTTCCTTACAAAAAGAATTGCGAGAGTTTGCTTGTCTACACGGGAACAAACCAGAAGTGTGTGATAGGATTAGATTCTAAGGAGTCTTGCTTGGCTGGGGAGGCCTGGGGCCACATTTATCAGGAGTACACTTACCAGAAATTCTGAATTCAGTTTCCTGGTTCACACAGGTGGGCATGATTCTACTTGTTGCAGACTCCGCATGCTGGTTGTTTTAACTCAAAGTGGGCCACACTAAAGGAAGTTGATATGCCAGAAATTCTTTAGGTTTAATATTGAGAAAGGAAGGCAAAGAGTGAGCGGAGAATATTGGAATGGATTCATGATGGGTGACCCACTCCCTCACTTCTCCTACCTCCAAGAAGGCCTGAGAGAATAACCCCCTCACCAGGACTTCGAAACATAAATTGCGAGGGGAGCATCCACGTCCCTGAAAAACCGTGACTGGCTGTCCCGTGTCGGCCAGGGGAAGAGTGGGAAGTACGGCAATTCAGAAGCTGTGATTGGTGTTTTCCCCCCGATTTCAACAGGGGTGCTGAAGCCCAGGGAGGCAGAGGCCTTGCAGAAGCTTTTAGGCCGGAAAGACCAAGGTCACGCTACTGGGAGATCGATGCCCGGCACCAGGCGCTAAGAAGAATGGACTGCCTTGCAGGTATTTTTGGTGGTGGCTAATTTTTTAAAGGCGCCCCATCACTGAAATAGAACAGCAGCCGGTTCCTTTGTCTCGACTACTTATGAGTATAGTCCCCCACCCCAAGTCTTGGCCTGGCGGATGAAATCCTGAGCTGAGGAACCATTATGGAGAATTAAATCTCCTTGGGTAATGCCCCGGCCACCTGTCCTCAACAGCTCCAGCCCAGGGACTGTGCCAGAAGGGGCAGGGGCATCAGGCTGTGTCCCTGGAACTGGGAGGTCGCTGTCGGGGCAGTTTCCTGGGAAGCACTCTGACCCCTCCGGTCTGGGCAGTGTTCGATGGGACTCAGACCCTGGAGCCCCAAGAGGCTGCCTTACGCTCCCAGCTGGTGGAACTGAGAAGGGAGGCCCTCATCTACTCTGATACGAGGCCGACAGATACTCTTAGCACTTGGGTCCTGCTACTGTGCCCCTCAAGGCCACCAGCCCCTCCGCAGGAGGCTTCGTAGTTGAGTTTGCAGGCCGCTACCTCTGGGGAGGAGGATGTGAGAGAGCATGGAAGCAGGAGAGGGGGCAGGGCAGTCCGTGTGAACTTTCTGCCTGTTGGAGTTAGGCGGAGCCCTGAGCACCAGATTGCCGTGGCCCAGCTCGGAAGGACACGGGCCGACACCCAGGGAGAGGCAGGCTGAGAACTCACCAGGTCTGTGCCTGGCTCATCTGCCTCATTACCCTGCTGTCCCAGACTAGCTCTTTGCCAAGATGTGGAGCATTTACCCCACCGCTCCCGATTTCCTTCCCTGTTCTTGAAACTTTGTGGTTACTTTCTTTTAGCAGGGGATTAGCGCCTTGTTTTATTTTATTTTATTTTAATTTTTTTTAAAGGATTTTATTTATTTGACAGAGAGAAACACAGCCAGAGAGGGAACACAAGCAGGGGGAGTGAGAGAGGGAGAAGCAGGCTTCCCGCGGAGCAGGGAGCCCGATGTGGGACTCAATCCCGGGTCTGCGGGATCATGACCTGAGCCGAAGCCCAATCAACTGAGCCACCCAGGCGCCCTAGATTAGTGCCTTTTGCATGCGAGAAGAAAGTGCCTGTGAATCTTTAGATGAATAAAGAAGTAGACTGGGGTAACAGTCCGTCACTGTCACGTCTAACACCTTTCATCCCTTTCCTTCTGGACACATAGCAGATCAGAATAAAGACTGTCTTTCCAAGTCCCATACATCTAAGTGTGGCACTAATTCTGGCCAATAAAATACAAACCGAAATGTTGGGGGTGAGTTTGGGGAAATGTCCTTAAAGAGGACAAACCCTTCTTCAGATCTCTTTCTTCTCTCCAGGCTGGAATGCGTACACAGTGACTGGAGCTTTGTGCACCGATCTTGGGACACAAGGAACATGCTAAGCGTATAGAGCAGGAATTTAGAAGGAACTTGGCTCCTTGGAATTTGTAGGGCTGCTATCACAGCTCTTCATGCAACAGAGAAACTCTTTTAAGCCATTGTCATCTTCTGTCTTGGTTATTTATAGAAAAACCTCATTCTTACCAATTCAGTGGGTATCATGTGGAGCTTTATTTCTGGAAAACTTATAAATATAAGTTTTTAAAGTCACTTATTTAGACTAATTTTTATTTTATTTTTTTTAGGGAGGGGGTGAGGGACAGAGGGAGAGGGAGGATCTCAAACAGATTCCCTGCTGAGTGCGGAACCCAAACCCAGCACTGGACTCCACCTCAGGACCTTGAGATCATAACCCAGGCTGAAATCAAGAGTCAGACACTTAAACAACTGAGCCACCCAGGTGCCCCTAGACTAAATTCTTTTTAATGCCCACTTCACTATACACTATTGCTTCTTTCTCTATTCATTTTTCAAAATTGATAAGGTCAAAAACTTATGTTGATGAATGACTGTTCTTTCTTAATGCATTTCTATATTATTTTCTTTATTAAGGTGTAATTTATATATAGTAAAATATACACATTGCAGTACACAATTTTATGAGGTTTTTAAAAAAGATTTTATTTGGGGCACCTGGATGGCTCAGTTGGTTAGGCAACTGCCTTCGGCTCAGGTCATGATCCTGGAGACCCGGGATCGAGTCCCACATCGGGCTCCCTGCTCGGCAGGAAGCCTGCTTCTCCCTCTCTCACTCCCCCTGCTTGTGTTCCCTCTCTAGCTGTGTTTCTCTCTGTCAAATAAATAAAATCTTTAAAAAAAAAAGATTTTATTTATTTATTTGACAGAGATAGAGATCACAAGTAGGCAGAGAGAGAGGAGGAAACAGGCTTCCTACTGAGCAGAGAGCCCGACACAGATCTCAATCCCAGGACCCTGAGATCATGACCTGAGCCAAAGGCAGAGGCTTTAACCCACTGAGCCACCCAGGCACCCAATTTTATGAGTTTTGACAAAGGTATACCCCATGCTAACATCTCCAAATTGTGATTGAAAACATTTGCATTAATCCAGGATATTCTCTTAGTTTCTAATCATCCCCTCCCAGAGGTAACCACTGTTCTGATTATCAGATTATTTGCATGTTATTGGACCTCTTTTTTTTTTTTTTTAAAGAGGGAGGTGGGAGGGTCAGAGGGAGAGGGAAAGAGAGAATCTTAAGCAAGCTCCACACTTAGCAGGAAGCTTGATGTGGGGCTTGATCTCCCAACCCTGGGATCATGACCTGAGTCAAAGGCATATGCTTAACTGACTGAGCCACCCAGGCACCCCTAGTTCATTCTTTTTTTTTTTTTGGTGAGTAGCAATATTGCTATATGAATATTCCACAGTTGGTTTAGTCTCCTGCCGATGGACATTTAGGTTGTTTCCAGTTTGGGGCTATTATGAATGAAACTGCTAATAAGCATTCTAGTACAAGAATTTTTTGTGTCTATATGCTTTCACTTCTTTTGGGAATACCCTTAGGAGCGGAACTGCTGGCTCATGAAATTGATGTACGGTTAACGTTATTAGAAATTTCCAGAGTTTCCCCAAATTATTTGTACTATTTTACGCTACTCCCAGCAATAAATGAGAGTTGCAGCTGATCCACAGCCTCATTGGTCCTCAGGTTTTTATTGGGTCCAATTCTAATAGATATGAGATGGTACTGAATTAGGGTATTGGTTTGTGTTTCCCTGTAACAAATGATGTTGAGCACCTTTTATGTACTATTGGTCACATGCATATCTTCTATGAAGTATGTTTTCAGCTCTTTTGTCCATCTTTAAACAGGATGCTTATTTTTTTTATTGCTGACTTCTAAGTAATCTTCTTGTATTCTATGTAGATTCCTAAGCCTGTGACTTTTTTCACTTTTTAGCTAGGGGCTGTGAAGATTTTTCTTCTATTTTTTCTCCTGGAAGCTTTATAATTTTAGCTTTTACATTTAGGTCTATGGTCTGCAAATTAATTTGGGATCGTGGTATGAGATATAAGGACGAAAGTATATTTTTCTGTATCTTTACTGCTCATCCAGTTCCAGTACCATTTGTTGAAAGTACATTTATTTTCTTCTTTTCTTTTTTTTTTTTTTAAAGATTTTATTTATTTATTTGACAGAGAGAGAGATCACAAGTAGGCAGAGAGAGACTAGGAAGCAGGCTCCCTGCCAAGCAGAGAGCCTGATGCGGGCCTCGATCCCAGGACCCTGAGATCATGACCTGAGCCGAAGGCAGAGGCTTTAACCCACTGAGCCACCCAGGCGCCCACAAGTACATTTATTTTCACATTGACTTGCATTGGTACTCTGTCAAAAATTGACAGCATGTATGCACATCTCTTCATGGATTCTCTATCCAGCTCCTTATCTATTTGTATATATATATCTTGTTTATCTGCATAGTCTTATGCCAACTTGACAGTATTGTAGTTCCTGTAGCTTTTATAGTGAGCCTTGAAATTCAGTAACGTTACAGCTCTCAATTTTTTCATGTTTCTCAAGGCGGAGCTTTATGGGGCACCTGGGTGGCTCAGTCATTAAATGACTGCCTTCAGCTCAGGTCATGATCCTGGAGTCCTGGGATCAGGCCCCACATCAGGCTCCCTGCTCTGCGGGAAGCCTGCTTCTCCCTCTCTCACTCCCCCTGCTTGTGTTCCCTCTCTGGCTGTTTGTCTCTGTCCAAAAAAAAAAAAAAAAAAAAGTGGTGGAGCTTTGTGTAGAAATCGACAAGCTGATTCTAAAACATATACAGAAAAGGATGTAGACTAACCAAAAGAAGGAACTCTTATGGTTCAAGACTTAACATAAAGTGTAGTAGTCAAGGCAGTATGGTGCTCGCATAGGGCAGACATATAGCTCAGTGGAACAGGATAGAGAGTCTAGAAATAGATTCACACATATATGGCAAATCAGTTTCCAACAAAGGTGCCAAGGAAATTCAATGTAGGAGAGGACAGTCTTTTAAATAGATGTTACTGGCACAACGGGACATTCCTATGTAAAAACAAAACAAAACAAACCCCCCCCCCGAATCTTCACTTTGCATTATATGTAAAAATTTACTTAAAATGGATCATAGAACTAAATGTAAAACCTACATCTAGAAAACGTCTAGACAAAGAAAGAAAACTCTCAGTGACCCTTGAGTTGGCAAAGATTCTTTATATGGGACACAAAAAGCATGACCACACAAGAAAATAAATGATTGGATTTCACCAAAATGAAAATATTCTTCTCCTTAAAAGACACTGTTAGGGAAGTGACAAATCAAAGCCACAGGCTGGAAGAAAATAGCAGAAATATCCACTGAGGGACTTATATATGAATGTTCGTATCATCTTTATTCATAACAGAATCTGGAAACAAGTATCTGCCAACCGATAAATGATAATCAATGAAAATACTGCTTAGAAATAAAAAAGAATAAACTACTGGTAGACACAAGAACATGGATGGAAATTCAAAAACATGTTGAGAGAAAGATTCCAGACCCAAAGAGTATAGATTTCTGATTCCACTTCTATGAAGAGCAAATAGGGCATAATAGGTGATCATTGGCTGTTTATAATAGATGTGAAGAGGGCACAAAGGCATCTTCTGGGGTTTCAAAATGGTTTATACCTTGATCACAGTGGTGGTTACGTAGATCTATATATTTATTAAAACAGTAGATTGTGCACCCAAGGTCTATTTAACCATATGCAAATTTTTCCCAGTTAAACAAAAATGAGTTAACGTGACATATTCTAGTTTGGCCCCAATGTCTATTCTCTTTCTCTTGCATGATACATAACTTATTCAACGACTTGACGTCTTAGGTCATTCTAGTGTTGTGACAGCAAATATTTAATGAGCAGCTCTGGAGGAGGGAAAAAAAACTCAGATTTATTACATTTTTCAGATTTCCATAGTATAAATACTTCCACTATGGCTGATTTCTTTCTTTCTTTCTCTCTCTTTCTTTCTTTCTTTA
>PITA01014322.1:15380-54059 GCA_004023965.1 Spilogale gracilis
GAGAGAGAGAGAGAGAATGAGAGAATGTCAGAACTTGCGAGACAGAGAGCCCAAACAGGAGGTAGGAGCAGAGGGGGGGAAGGAGAAGCAGACTCCCCACTGAGCAAGGAGCCTGATGAAATGCAGGGCTTCATCCCAGGACCGGAGGATCATGACTAAGTCGAAGGCAGACACTTAACCGCCTGAGCCACCCAGGCGCCCCCACCATGACTCATTGCAAGCTGCCAACATGACATCACTGGACTTGGGAAGAGGTGTGTGCTGTTAGATAGAAGTTCCACCACACGGTGTAGTGGAGCTAACCTCAAGAGCACAGGTCGTTAGAAAATACAGGAACATAGCAAGGAGGTAATGAATTTTCAGCACTTATTACCTTTGTTTTTAGTGTAACTTCTTTAGTTATAGATTTTATAATCTAAATTTTAATAATGACTCTTTAACAGCCAGCTCATAAAATTCCTGACAATTACCAGTTGGCTTTCATGGGCTGGGACGAGCCAGTTCCAGGATCTACTGGACTATAAGCAAATGTTGGGACAGGCCTTCATATTCAAGTAACTTATTAAGAGAGTTATTTTCAGGAAAGACCTGTAGGGATGTGAGGGAAGCAGGATAGAAAAGGGCAAGAAGTTTACAAAGAACGTGATTACAGGTGAATTCTAGGCTAAGCAAGATCCTGGCGTTTACATTCTAGAATTCATCCAGACTTAAAGCAAGAGAGCTGGGCTTTTGTGTCCTGCCTCACTCTGTCTTTGGCTACGGGCTGACTGGAGGGATGGGAGGTAAGAATGTAACGCCTAGTCACTATCTGTAATGTGGCTCCATGTGCTTGAGGGTAAACCTCCCAAGAAGGATGCAGGTATGAATTCCTAGTAACAATACTCAGAGTCGGGCGCCTGGGTGGCTCAGTTGGTTGGGTGACTGCCTTCAGCTCAGGTCATGATCCCAGAGACCCGGGATCGAGTCCCACATCGGGCTCCCTGCCCTTTGCAGGAGGCCTGCTTCTCCCTCTCTCACTCCTCGTGCTTGTGTTCCCTCTCTGGCTGTGTTCTGTCAAATAAATAAAATCTTAAAAAAAATTAAAAAAAACCCCCAATACCCAGAGTCGTTGGTGGATAGGTACAATAAACAGGTAAGATGGATCCCAGGTGATCTGGGTGCCTACACACTTAAAAACTGCCTTTCTGAGCCTTCAGCTCAGGTCATGATCTCAAGGTCCTGGGATCGAGCCCTGCATTAGGCTCCCTGCTCAGCGGGGAGCCTGCTTCCTCCACTCTCTCTGCCTGCCTCTCTGTCTACTTGTAATCTCTGTCAAATAAAGAAATAAAATATTTTTAAAAAATCCTGCCTTTCTCAGCTTCCCTTGAAGCTCCGGGTGACCATGTATTTAAGTTACGTTCCATAAGAGGTAAGTGGAAGCAGTACTCTGTTGGGGGGATGTCCTTCAAAGGGACAGGAGTATGTGTTTTGGCTTTTTCCCCTTTCTAAAGTGGAAGAGGAGAAAGATGGAGATATCATTTTCCATGTAGAGAGGTGTGCCCATGTTAAGGGTGGCAGAACTGGGCTTGGCTGCCTACATTTGGACTGTGACTTAAGACAGTCTTTTAACCACTGTAATTTGGGACATCTCCATTACCACACTTAGGCCTGTGTCCTAATGAATATAGTGAGTAAAGAAACAAGTAATAACAAATATCTAAAAGCATGACTGTGTAAAACAATAATTTCTACCTTGTAGGTTTTCTTTTTTTTTAATCTAGAAAACCCCAAAGAATCTATACATTTTCAAAATTGATAAAATATTTTGATAAGATGATTGAATAGGAGAATAATGTAAAAATGCATTTCTGAAAGATGTGCATGACTTTGTGGGAAAATTTATGAAATTTTATTGAAGGACATGAAGGAAGACCTAAACAGAGATATACCAAATTCATGAATAAGAAGGCTCAATACCACGCAGATGTCAGTTCTTCGCAAAATGCTCTTTAGATTTAATGCCTATTTGAATAGAATTTTTCAACCATTTAAAAAAATCGTCAAACTTATCCTAAGGTTTATATGGAGTACCAAGACTAGCCAAAACCCTAAAGAAGAAGTTGTCGAGGTGGGAAAATGCATCCCATCACATTCTGCTACTCAAAAGCTTTAGTAACTAAGAATATATCAACTGTACTGTAATAAAAAAAACATGGGGCATTCAGTACATGGTACTGGGATAAATGGTTAAATGGAAAATAAATGAAACTGAATTCCTATCTCACGATAAAAAGAAAATATGTGGGGCACCTGGGTGGCTCGGTGGGCTAAAGCCTCTGCCTTCAGCTCAGGTCATGATCTCAGGGTCCTGGGATCGAGGCCTGCATCAGGCTCTCTGCTCGGCGGGGAGCCTGCTTCCTAGTCTCTCTCTGCCTGCTTCTCTGCCTACTTGTGATCCCTCTTTGTCAAATAAATAAATAAAATCTTAAAAAAAGAGAGAAAATACATGGATAAAGACAAAACATGAAAAACAAAACTTTAAAACTTTTAGAAGAAAATAAAGGACCATATCTTTAAGACCTCAGGATAGGGAAAGGCTTTTTTTTTTTTTTTTTTAAGATTTTATTTATTTATTTAACAGAGAGAAACACAGCGAGAGAGAGAACACAAGGGGGGGGGTGAGAGAGGGAGAAGCAGGCTTCCGGCTGAGCAGAGAGCCTGATGGGTCCTTGGATCAAGCCCAGGGTCAGGCTCCCCGGGTCTCCAGGATCATGACCTGAGCCGAAGGCAGTCGCCCAACCAACTGAACCACCCAGGTGCCCCGGGAAAGGCTTTTTTAAAAAAATTTATTCATTTGAGAAAGAGAGAGAGAGAACATGAGAGGGGGGAGGGTCAGAAGGAGAAGCAGACTCCCCACTGTATGGGAAGCCCAATGCCGGGCTTGACACTGGGACTCTGGGATCATGACCTGAGCAGAAGGCAGATGCTCGACTGAGCCACCTAGGCACCCCTAGGGAAGGCTTCTTAAAAGCAGACGCAAAAAAGCATAAACGATAAAGAAAAAGATTGCTTTTTCTGACTACATTCAAACTATGAACTTCTATTCATCAAAAGATGCAATAAAGTGAAAAGATAAATCATGATTATGAAATGATATCTAGAGCACGCATTACCAACAAAGGATTAGCATTAAAAAACCCTACCTCAATAAGACATATTTCAAAAGCAATCCAAATATGAAACTGGGAAGATGTTACAAACATTTTATAAAAAGACAGCACAAATGGCCAGGAAAGATACAAAAATATACTCCAGGGAAATGCAAATTAAAACCGTATCAAGATATAATTTTATGCACACCATGTGGGAAAAAACAGAACTGTGGCAATAAATGTTAGGAAAAGTGGAGATTAATAGAAAGACTCATACACTGATGGTAGGAGTGTAGTTTGGTAAAATTAATTTGAAAACCGGCATTATGAGTTAAGAAAAACACATTTACACACAAGTCATTGACATCCAAGGTCATAACTCTTGCAGATGACACGGGTCATTCAAAAGACACACAATGATGTGGAATTACTCAATCAAAAGTGAAAATCCACCAATAGTACATGGAAAACTGGTTGTTCTGCTTTTTTGGAAAACTATAGTTGTTAAGAGTTAGCGTTCTATGGCAATGTAGGATGATGACTGTAGAGAGAAGGGCAAATAGTGAGATGAACCCTACGATCGTCCTGGCTTCCTAAGAGGAGGCAATTTTCACAAGAAACAGAGAAGGAAACCCAAGCCGAACACAGTGCTATCACTAAGTTAAGCAGACAGATTGGGGCTCAGGAAGGCTAGGCACCTGGAATTTACAGGTCAGAAACCTGTAGACCAGGGGTTACCGTACTCTGGTTTGTGGGCTAATTCTAGATACAGTCTGCTTTTGTATAGAACTGAGAATGATGTACACAGTTTTAAATAGTTGCTTTTTAAAAATTTTTATTTTAAGAAATTTTTTATTTATTTGTTTGAAAGAGTGAGAGGGAAAGAGAGCACAAGCAGGTGGAGTGGCAGACAGAGGGAGAAGCAGAGGGAGAGGGAGAAGCAGACTCCCCATTGAGCAGGGAGCCTGACCCTGGGTTTGATCCGAGGACCCTGGGACCATGACCTGAACTGAAAACAGAGCTTAAGTGACTGAGCCACCCAGGCACCTCAAGAGTTGCTTTTTTTTTTTTTTAAGAGTTGCTTTTTAAAACGCACAGATGGCAGAGTCCACGTGTGACCTGCAATGCTCAAATTATCTACTGTCTGTCTTTTATAGGGCAAGTTTGCTGATCTCTGCCGCACAGGATGGAGATATGCAGAGAAACAACTCCAGAAATCTGCAGAACACTCCCTTCAGTCTTTGGCTGAATGCTAATCTGAACATACATAGGTTACATTTCCAGGAGGCTAGGCAAAGAACAACAAGATGAACAGCTCAGAGCTCACACGATGCTGGGAGATTCAAGTTTCATCCATCCAGAGAGGAAGGACTTCACCCAATACTCAGGCAATCAGTAGAGACGTCACAAGCCTCACACCTCAGTATTAAGTGAAGATAGTCCTAGAATAAAGGCTATTCTAGACTCATCCCAACGAAGCTTAAAAACCAACTTTGGGTGATGGGTATTAAGGAAGGCACATGTTGTGATGAGCACTGGGTGTTATACTCAACTAATGAATCGTTGAACACTACATCAAAAACTAATGATGTACTTTATGTTGGCTAACTGAACATAATAAAAAAAATAAAATAAAAAAAAACCTTCAAATGGACCATGGTGAACTGCAAGTAATTTAGCTGCCTGCCAAATTTCCACATTCCTTAAGAAAGAAAATACAATTCAATGGGACACCTGGGTGGCTCAGTCGGTTGGGCGACTGCCTTCGGCTCAGGTCACGATCCCGGAGATCCGGGATCGAGTCCCACATCGGGCTGCCTGCTCGGTGGGAAGCCTGCTTCTCCCTCTCTCACTCCCCCTGCTTGTGTTCCCTCTCTGGCTGTGTTTCTCTCTATCAAATAAATAAAATCTTAAAAAAAAAAATTCAAATAGTCAACAATGTAGCATTAATAGTGTTCAGCATTCATTAAAAATTACTAGACAGGGGCGCCTGGGTGGCTCAGTTGGTTAAGCGACTGCCTTCGGCTCAGGTCATGATCCCAGAATCTCAGGATCAAGCCCTGCATTAGTGTCCCTGCTCGGCGGGAAGCCTGCTTCTCCCTCTCTCACTCCCCCTGCTCGTGTTCCCTCTCTCGCTGTGTTTCTCTCTGTCAAATAAATAAATAAAATCTTTAAAAAAAAAAGTTTAAGTCAGTGTAGAATTCTACATCAAATGAAAATATCTTTCAAATATGAAATTAAAGTAAAGACTTTTAAAAACAAAACCTGAGAGAATTCTTTCCTGGACTTCAAGAGATTCTGAAGTTCTTCAGGTTGAAGTAAAATGGTATCAGATGGAAATTGGTCTGTACAGACGTGAGGAGGACCAGAAATGGTAGTGTTGTTAAGAAATATTAAAGACTTCTCATTTTTAAATGTCTTATAATGGAGAATATGAAACTTTTTGAATATTTTTTGTACCTATTCCATTACAATCTATTGGTCTTTCACCTTGAATGGCTCTTGTACCGTATCTAATCTTGTAAAATCTTTGGAAAATATTGGTTCACTTGTTTATGTAGATTTTCCAAATGTTGACACATTTCATTACACAAGATAAAAAATTCACATTGACTTATATCACTACTGTTGTCACAAAAGTATTTAATTTTTGGAAATCCGGCAAGTGTTGTCCATCTATAATACCTTTTCCAACACCACTGTCAGTGGACTCGTGAAGTGCCTGATTTAGCATCTTAGGATTCTACGTGACATGGTACGTAGAGTATTGAAATGCATTAATGCATTACTCTCAGTAAGAATGAATTGCTAGCCCTCCAGGATGGAAAGAAAGCAATATAATCATTGCGCCACCCAATAGCTGGTTGGTCCCTTTCAGGGATGTGGCATTTCAGAGGGTTTGGCATTGACTTTGGATGCTGACAGATCGGACTTCAACAGCAGTAGTAGTTCTACCAGTTTTTGGTAAGAAGCAGCCCAGGTTGCTTTATTAGGTGAATGAAGAGCCTCCAATCCTGCCAGCAGAAATACTCTGTGGACACATGGTGCAAGCGTGACAAGGACAAGTGTTAGCCGATCTCTAGTGGGGGCGGGGGTTGTCTTATCCAGTTGGTTGTTGAGCGGCTACTCATTGGTGAGCAGGTGTACTGTTTGAAGCTCTGTTTGAGGTTCCAGTGTAACAGCAGTCTGTTTTCAGTTGGCACCAAGATTTTGAGCCCAGCCGTGGGCAAGGCCTCGGTTTTTTCCTCTTTCATCAGTTGGACATAGGACGCTCCTTATAAGGCTATGGGTATGAACCGAGGGAGGAACAAGCAGGTGTGATGGAGGTTTCGGCCATTACTTTTGTGCAACTTCCTCATGTCTTCAAGACCTGTCATAATAATCCAACCCCAAACCTCTCATGTCCATTGAATGATGAATTGTCTTGTCCAGCTGAGTTTACAACTTTTGTAGTTGGGCTGAATATCTACTTTATGATAGGAGGCATGGGACTTTCAATCACTTGCTGCTCCTTGGTCTGACACTTAGTTTCCTACTGGGATACAGGAGGGTGCTAGGAGTTGCTTTTCAAAGTTCTTTGCTGCAGACAGTGTGGCCTTCTTCTAGTACTGTAAGGGTCTATGCCATGACTCTATAATTAGGGCACAGCAGAAGCTCCTTAGGGCATTTTTATGAAACACAGCAAACTCTAGGACTTCGGGGTTGCAGGGTCATATCGCCCCAGTGGTAGGTTGCTCATACTAGAGCCCGACTTCATTTCTTGATAGGAGGAACTGCCAAGCATTGTGGCCCACTTTTATGTATGCACTCCAGGATCATGTCCCCGCTCAAGAGTTTTCATTTATTCACATTCCTTTTGCCATGTAAAGGAACATATTCACAGTTTGCAGGGATTAGAATACGGACACCTTTGTGTGTGTGTGTGTGTGTGTGTGTACACACATACAGCTTTATTTCTCTGGTGTCAATGCCCAGGAATGCAATGACTGGGTCTAATGGTAACGGCATATTTTGTTTTATAAGAAATTGGCAGTCTGTCTTCCGGAGAGGCTGTAATATTTTACTTCCCCACCACGCCTGAGTGATCCAGGACCTCTGCACCCGCCACAATGCTGGGTGTTGTCACGATTGTTTTTCTTCGCCAGTCTGTTCCGGGTGTCGTGAGATCTCACTGTGGTTTGCATTTGCACTTGGCTCTGCTCTCTGTCCCAGTGGAGGGGCAGTGTTATCTTTACTGCCGCGGTCGGTGCCGCCCGGGGCAGCGGGTCCGAGTCCGCCGATCCCACCGATCCTGGCGGCGAGCGGGCAGGGGAGGAGCGGGGCGGTGCGCGCGGGGCTGGAAAGCCTCCCCGACGGTCAGGCCCCGAGGGGGCGCGGCGGGACCCGGTTTCCCGCCCGCGCGAGCGCAGGGCCGCGTCCGCCGCGAGGGGGCGCGGCGAGAGGCGCGGCGCGGGCGGGCCCATGGCGTCCCCGGGCGGCGGCTCCCTGGGCCTCCTGCTCTGGCTCCTGCTCCTCCAACCTGGGCTCGGCGGGCCTCAGGGCGGGTCCGCGCCGCCCCCACCGCCCCCCGCGCCCACCTCCCCGTCGTCCTCGAGGGGCGGCCTCGAGGGCCCCGGCGCGAGCGTGTGGAGGGCCAAGGGTCAGTCTGCGACCCCGGGGCCCCAGGAGGCTGCCGCCATCCCCCGACGGGTGGCAAAACCTCGAACCACAGCAAAGCCCATATTTCCTGCAGGTGATGTTTCTGGGCTATGGAGACCAGCAGGGGCTGAGGACGCCTAGGCGGCCGTCGGGGACCGGACCCCGCTCTGGGGGAGGGTCTCGCGGGGAGGTGATTTTTCCAGGGGGAGTGTGGGGTGGGGGTCAGAGTGGCCCCAACCCTGCGCTTGAGCTCTAGGGGACGTGTGGCCATTCTCTGAGGAGCTTTAGGGGATACAGAGCTGCTCTGGGGTGGGCGTTCTTAGGGGACATGGCCTTGCTTTGAGGGTCCTGAGACTTTTTTTTTTTTAAGATTTTATTTATTTATTTATTTGACAGAGAGAAAGAGAGCACAAGTAGGCAGAGCAGCAGGCAGAGGGAGAGGGAAAAGCAGGCTCCCTGCTGAGCAGGGAGCGGGATGCTGGACTGGATCGTCTGATCCTGGGATCATGACCTCAGCCGCCGGCAGCCGCTTAACCAACTGAGCCACCCGGGCGCCCCGCACTGAGACTTCTGAGCTTTATCCAGTTCTGCGGGTGGTGCGGTGTGTGGCTTTGCTTTCAGCCCTCTCCCTTCATTGGCCTGCTGCAGGATGCGGCAAGAGGTCCCCGAGGATCGTCGGTGGATTGCCCTCCGCGCAGCGGAAATGGCCCTGGCAGGTGAGCCTGCAGATCCGTGATACACACATGTGTGGAGGCTCCCTCATTTCCAGTCGGTGGGTGCTGACCGCTGCCCATTGCATATTTGGGTGAGTGTCTGGGGCTTTGTGACCTGGAGCCAGTCCTGCCCCCTTCCCTGACCTTCCTTTCCCTCCTCTGAAGAAAAGGAGTCATAGGCCCTGCTCTTCAGGCTGGGCCAGGGGTATAGGTGAGGGTAGGGCCCTTGGTAGCCTGAAAAATTAAGGCCCCAAATCAGGTTCAAACCTTGTGCTGATTAGCCTTCAAGCCAAGTGGCAAGAAATGGGAGGGTTGCCAGTTGAGAGGCAATGTGTGGGCAAAGCCAGGCAAGGGGGAATATTTAAGAAGAGGGGAGTGTATGGGCGCCTGGGTGGCTCAGTTGGTTAAGCGACTGCCTTCGGCTCAGGTCATGATCCCGGAGACCCAGGATTGAGTCCCACATCAGGCTCCCTGATCGGCGGGAAGCCTGCTTCTCCCTCTCTCACTCCCCCTGCTTGTGTTCCCTCTCTGGCTGTGTTTCTCTCTGTCAAATAAATAAAATCTTAAAAAAAAAAAAAAAAAAAGAAGAAGAGGGGAATGTAGTAGACCAATGTGCTAGATCGGTGGTCTCAAACTTTTGAGCCTGGATAAAGCAGGTTAAAAATAAGAGCTGTTTAAAACACAGAGGCCCATCCCCATTGCCCAGCGTCTCTGATACAGTAGATCAGGAGTGGGATCTGAGCACCTTCCTTTCTAACATATTCCCAGGGAACGCTGATGCTCCTCACCCGGGAACCAGCCTTGGAGCACCACTGGATAGACTTAAAAGGGGTCCCGGGATGGGACGTGGTGATGGAGGGAGGGCAGTGGTTGGTGGAGAGAGGCCGAGGCTGGGAAGGCCCAGATGTGGAAGGGCAGTGTAGAGCCTGTAGGGTCTCTCTACAGGTATCTGGAGTACACGGCAAGGCTGGGAGATGTCTTCATGAAGCACGCCTCCAGGAAGGGAGTCGAGATCCCTGTCCAAGACATCGTTATTCACCAAGACTACAATCCTGTCGGATTAATTGAGAATGACATTGCCCTCGTTCTGCTTGAGTTCCCTGTAAATTTTTCCTCCCACATCCAGCCCGTGTGCCTCCCTAAAAAGGCGTTCATGATACAAGGTGGTACAGAGTGCTGGGTGACTGGATGGGGGAAGCTCAAAGAAGCAGGTAAGACCGAAGCAAGACTCAAAACTTGGGCCTGGCAAGAGGCCATCTCATGCCCTGCGGTTGGCCTGCAAGCTCAAGGGGGAGGCAGGGAGGGTATTTTCTAGCAAGCGGGTAGCGGAGGAAGGTGGAGAAGATGCTGGGAGGGAGTCATTTGTTGGTGTTACAGATTTTGATTAGAATTTTAGGATCTGGGATCTTAGGTGACAAGCCAAGTGGGTTCTCTCGAGTGGATTTTAGCCCATGGGGTGTTCGTGTTGCTCTGTCTCTCATGGGAGCTGTCCCAAACTGGCAGTCCTTGCCTTGGTGGATGGGGAGCTTCCTACGAGTGGAAAGAGCCCAGAGAACTCCTCTCGGTTAAGCTGTCGGGCCTCCCATCCTGGGGAGAGGTTAGATTTGGTACCTTTGGGACACTTCCTATCCAAGAATTTATGATCCTGCTCAAAAGTAAAACCATTTCACTGCTGGACAGGACGACTGTCACGATTCCTAAGGATACCCGCAGTGACAGAGAGTTGGGTTTGATTTCTCAGGGCTGGCCAGGCCTTACCTCTTCCTGTCCTGCTCTGTTCTTCCTTCTCCTGCTTTGGCTTTGATTCCTACCTCCTCCTCTCCCGGACGTCAGCTTCGGGGCTCATTTCTTCCAGTGTCAAATGAGGACCGTATTTATTGACCTAACAGGGTGTCTGTATGGGAACACACTCTATTCAGACCAAAAGAGAGGCCGGGGACTTCTGCGCTGCTCCATTAGGCAGGTCCTACTGCTCCTAAATTATCTCTATAGGTAAATCCCAAGATGATGTGGAACGGCTACAGGAGGCTGAGCTAAACATTATCCGTTATGAGGAATGTAACACGATGCTCCAAACACAGATTGGAACTAGTAGTGCCATAGTCAAGGAAGGGATGGTCTGTGCTTACAATGACCAAGGAAAGGATGCCTGCCAGGTCAGTTCATGGGCCCTTGGCTGTCTTGGCCATTTTGCTGGCCCCTCACAATTGCCTCATTCGCAGGCACTGGGGCCTGTGTGATCCACCAGCCCCTCCATTCACCCTTAATTCACGTCAAGGGGATTGAATGGGACAAATGCCGAGGCTTGCGCAGGCTGGCCTGCCTGGAGGAGGTTGGGAGAGGAGGGGAGATTCAGGCTGAAAATACCAAAAATGCAAGTCACATGTTTTGTACCCCTTCTACGTGACAGGCAGTGTGCTCAGTTAAAGACTTTATTCATTATGATTAGCTCAGAGTATGGACATTTTCTTTGGTTATATTCAATTTTGGGGGGGTACACAATATTTTGCATATGTATATGAATTTCGTTTGCTAAAGTTTTCCACCCTTAAATCTGATATTTCCAGGAACCTAGGGCTGGTGGATGCTTGGGGGTGGGGGGGTCCTGGGGAAGCCCCGTGCCTGCTGGTCTCCCCAAACCTTTCAGAGCGATCAGCCAGTTCTGATGTTGATTCTCCTCCATTTCTGTGTTTGTCTCTTTCTCTTTCTCCAGGGAGACTCTGGGGGGCCCCTGGTCTGTGAACTTAATGAGACGTGGGTCCAGGTGGGGATCGTGAGCTGGGGCATTGGCTGCGGTCGCAAAATGTTTCCTGGAGTGTATACAGAAGTCAGTTTCTACAATGACTGGGTCATCGGTCACTTGAGTCAGGCTTGCTCTCGGGACTCACCAGGCTTCTTCCCACTTCTGTGCCTGGTGCCGCCCCTGGGCATCCTGGTGGCCCCGTGATCAGCCCGGCCCACGCCCCTCTTATTTCTGAGTCTCGCATTGGGCCTCTCCTCCGACCTCCCACTCCTGCTCAAATGCCCTCTCCTCCAATTCTGGTTGGCATCCACTGACCCCGTAGGGAGCCACACAGTAGGAAGTGGCAGCAGGGCTGAAGTTCCGAGCGTTTCCCAGCCTGATGCCCCCCAGTCACCTGTCTTGGCCACACGCCCGACTTTGGCTATGCCCTGCCCGGCTGGAAGGAGGGGATCCAGCCTCCCAGCCTGAGAGCCGGCCGAGCTGCCAGGGGGAGCCCAGGGCTTCCTTGCCATCTTGGAGAGCCCTCGTGAGCAGTGAGACAGCATCGGACCTGGGTATGGTCTCAGGGTGTCACCTGACCCTCTGTCAAAGCAATCAGCTTGCTGATTGTGCAGAGAGAGAGAGGGAGGAGGCGTCACCATGTCTCAGCTGAGGTTTGATGCCTGGGGTTTCCACATCGGACTGGGGTGTCTGGGGCTGGGAGATATTTCCCCGGCACCCAGCATGGATCCTGCCACACAGGCCCTCCTGGGGGCAACCCCACGATGGAGCCCCCTCCCTCAGTCCCTAGTGGCCCCATCCAGGCTCAGCCCAAGTTGTGTGGAGGCATTAAGGAGTGTGGAGATCTCAGATGTTAACTGAATAAATGTTTGGAGTATGTTTCTGTTCATTCTAAGTTCTGGTCTCCTGAAAGTTGTGGGGTTGCTTATGATATACTCTGTAGAGAACTAGTTTCCATATAGCAAAGGATCTATTCACGGTTGTTATTAAGCCCTGGAGGGTGTGGTGAGTCCCCACCTGCTTAGATGGGAGTCCTGCATGGGGTTTTAGCTAGCTAGGTCCTGTTCCTTTACTCCACATGTCTACCCAGAGCTTTGTAGCTTAATTTCACAGCCTCTGCAGCTCCAAAGAGGATCACAAGAGACCAGAGCTGGGAGCAAGAATGAGGTTGGATCATGAGAAATATTCCTTTTCTCCTGCTTCTTCCATTTGCTGCTGCTGCCCCCTCTTCCACTTTTTTTTTTTAATTTTTTTATTTATTTGAGAGAAAACACACAAGCCAGGGGAGGGGTAGAAAGCGAGGAAGAAGCAGTCTCCCCACTGAGCAGGGAGCCAGATCCCAGGACCCTGGGATCATGACTGGAGCCAAAGGCAGATGCTTAACCCACTAAGCCGCCCAAGCACCCTGTCTCCTCCACTTTGTTAACAAACATCTGCACTCCTACTGGGAGAAGGCAAGTGAGATTTATTATATTAATCACTGGCTCTTTACTCTCATTCTCTGGCTCAGTGTCCCAGTGTCTCTCTTTCCGGCTTGGTAAAATACGCATCACTGGTTCCCCTGCCAGAGTTTTCCGTCCTGTAGGTCTGGGGTGAGGCCTGAGAACTGTGTATCTCCAACAAGCTCCAAGTGATGCTGCTGCTGCTCTGGGCACCTCGGCTTGGTATGAACATGAGCAGAGAAGGCATCCTCTTCACCACCTTGACATGGAAGTGGCACACATCACTTCTACTCACCTGTCAGCAGTGGGAACTCATTATGTGGGCCCCTTAGATACCAGGCTGGGGAATGTGGTCCCCAGCAAGGCACATCCCCTCCCCCACCTCTTAGACAAAAGAAACAGGAATCTCCTGCTTCTTGGTCCTCTCCCAATTCTGCCACACCCGCCAGATGCAAAGATTCTGTCCTGCAAAATCGATCTGTGAAGGCCCAAGGCCTGACATCCTTCACCATCTTTCAGGCGCAACCATCTGGTTGGTGGTCTGTGGAAGAGAAGGAATGCCTTCCTTTCTCAGACTCCCCCAAGACTCCTTATCCCAGTCTGAGACCCAACTCAAATGTTACTTTCCTACAGACAGCTTCCTGGATTCCCTAGCCTTACTGCTCCTTTCTTGTGCTTTTCAGATTCTCAGATCAACATAACTTGTGAACCTTTCCAATGCACGAAGCCCAGGGGACCAATGGTGTGGTTAGAGGCTGGGCAGCAAAAGTGCCCTCAGAGGTCCAGAGGTTGGGGGCACCATCCCCATCTTAAAGCAATTGGGGGTGCTTTCACGGGGTTGGCCATCCTGGAGGCCATCATCAGGGCACAGGCACAAGGTGAGGGAGCGGATGCAGGAGGCCCACCCATGGCGGCGGGGGCGGCGGGGATGGAAGGGCCGGGCCCACGGACTGGCGGGGCCGTCATGCGTCTGGAACTCCATCGCGTGCTGGAGACGCCTTTGCACGCGGCACGGTCGCCATCACCTGCCGGGGCTCGCGGTACCGTGTCTGCCCCGTTAGGTGGCACCTCCTGAGCCTCATGGCCGTCTTGCCGTTCAGCCGCAGCTCTGGGCCTGCAGCCTCGAGGCTCTGCGGCCTGAGCCACTGCGTCGTGCTGCTGCTGCCGCTGCTGACCTCAGGTGAGGCGGCACCCCTCCGCCACCCTGTGTCCCTCCGCCTGCCAGTCGGCCACTTTCTCCGTACCCACCCCGTTGTGCTTCCCTCCGCCCCCATCCTCCGCCCAGTTCGCGCACTTGGACGCAGATCCCTGCCCGTGGTCATCTCTTTGACGCCTGGGACTCTCTCTCGCCCCCTGCCCATGGTTCCCTGTCTCCCATTGCCACCCTCTAGGTGTCGCCAGACTCCTGCCCGCCCTGCCCCGGCCTCCTCCCTCAGGGGCCACCTGCCCAGCCGCCTCCTGGGGAGCAGCAGTGTGGAGGGCCCCTGCATCTTCCCCGGATGTGCAGCCACTTCCTCCAGCGTCCACGCACGCAGGCATCCGGGCTGAGACCAGAGCCGCCCTCCAGGCCGGCTCAGGCCTCCCGCTGGCCCTTGTCCCGCTGGCCCTTCTCCCACCGCCCCACGCCGCGCCTAAGGCGCCACGTGGTCTCCCGCACGAAACCGGATCCCACCTTCCCGCTTCTCACCCTGCCCCCTGTTCCCCCTGGCGTCCGGCTTGCTGGTGCTTTATTCACCCTGAAGACACTGTCCTCCTTGACCGCCTCCAGCCCCCAGGCGCCCCTCCAGAGCCCACTGCTGGACACCATCCTCCCCATTTCTTCAGCAACCAGAGACTTACCTCGTGTTCCAGGTCATCCTGCTCACCCTGCTCGGGACCGCAGGCCCTCCCGCCCTGTGCTCCCTCTGCCGTGTTCTTGCTCATCTTCATCCTCTCCCTCTTCGCCCTACTTGCTTCTCCCTGGCCCCTCCCCCTCACTGCCAGATTTCTCGAAGTAGCAGTTCCCACTTCATGCTTCCTTCCCGGGCTTCCTCACCCCTCCCTTAATCCTCGGTGCATCCTGGCTGTCTCCCGACCTTTCTACCTCTTCTTCTGTTTTCATTTTTTCTAGTCCCTTGGTTTCTCAGGCCACGCCTCCCGATTCTCTGCCTCAGGATAAGTCTCCGGCTCCCTGGGGTGTGCTCTGTTCCCAGGCCAGTGTGCTCTGTTCATCCCCTTTCCCTGCAGTGCTGTCTGGGTTCTCTCTCCACTGGCCCCAGGCCCTGAGCTGCAGTTCCCGTGATGCTGCGTCTCACAGCGATGTGTCTGAAAGTGCAGCCTCCTGCTGCAGGACCTAGAAACACCTCGGCTCCCTGGGGTCCAAGGCGGAGCCTCTCACCTTCCTATAAACTGGGTTCTCTTACTCTGTTCTCTAAGGCGGGGGATAGAGGCACACTCCTCTCTAAAAGCGGAAACTGGAGGTCATCCTAGAAGTAGCCATCTGCCTGCATCCCGCATCCAGCTCACTGTCTGTTCTCACTGCCACTTCCTCAGTTAGACCACCTCCCTTCTTGCCTGGGTCCTGAAGAGGGGTCTCACCACCTGCAGTCTTGTCAGCTTCCTATTTCCTCTTCACAATCCAAGACTGACTCTGTCACCCTTTCACTGGCTTCCCTCCTCCCAGAGCGTCTCTTTGCTTCTTGGCCTGGTTTATGAGGCCCCTCGTGATTGACCCCCGACTTTTCCTCGATGGCATCATTTCTTGCCATCCTCGGCCTTGTCCTTTATTCTCCGAAGGCTCATGACATACACCATGATGTTTCTTTTGCAAGGAACGTCATTGTCACTTTTCTGTTTTTACCATCTTTTCATCTTTAAGTCCTGGCACCAAAAAATCTTGCTTCTCAGGAGCCTCTTTGTCTCCCACTTCTTCTGGGCTCACCTGACCTGTGGCCTTGTCCTTGAATCGATCTCACACAGCTGATTTTTTTTTTTTAAAGATTTTATTTATTTGACAGAGAGAAACATAGCCAGAGAGGGAACACAAGCAGGGGGAGTAAGAGAGGGAGAAGCAGGCTTCCCGCCGAGCAGGAAGCCCGATGTGGGACTCGATCCCGGGTCTCCAGGATCATGACCCGAGCCGAAGGCAGTCGCCCAACCAACTGAGCCACCCAGGCGTCCCACACAGCTGATTTTATTGACTCCCATCTCCCCTGCTGGACAGCGTGTTATCTGTTTGATACACTCTTTCCCCACCTGTCTTGACCAGGAAGGGAGTGGGAGGTTAGGGAATATTTGGTGAATGAATGAATGAACTAATTCATGATCTCTTGCTTCATCTCTGTTCCCCTTTTCTCCTTCAGGTTATAAAGAGAACACTTCTGTACCAGGTGGGTAGGCTGAGCCCCTGCTTCAGAAAAACCTCAGCTCGTGGGAGGATGTATTCTGAAGAAAGTCACAGAGATAGTGTTTCTAGGTCTGTAGGAAGCAGGACTTTAGTCTGAAGGATCTGCTTTTTAGTCTGAAGGGCCTGCTTTCTAAAGAACCTTTTTCTTTAGATGTCAGGGATGGTGGGTTAGTTTACTCACTGGTTCGTGGTCTTTTGTTGTCACAGGTCCTCCCTGAGTGGCTATGAATTGTGTGGTTGATGAAATCAGTTGTTCCTGCTTATGTCCATGCCTCGCTGCTCTTCCTCACCTCCTTATGCTCTCGACTTTTCTTATATGTTCGATGCATGTCTCTACCTGTGCATGTTCTTGTCAAAATACATATCGTAGCTTTGTATGCATGTATTTTTAACTTACATAAATGGTGTGACTGTAGCTCTCTTTCTGTTGCCTCTTTTCAACAGTTCCATTAAATGTGTTTTATTTGGAAATAATTTTAAATTTACAGAACACTGTAAAAATACAAATAGGTCAAGGAACACATGCATAATTCTTTCAGAATCAGTTGAGGTAACTTTATGCCTGACTCCTGATCTCTAAATCTCTAGGCATGTTTTTTTCTAAGACTTCCCTTAGATAACCACACTATCAACTGATCAACTGCACTTTCCACTTATCAACCATTTCTCAACTTCAAAAATGTGCATTGATACAGAACTTTTATCTACTGCCCATAATCTAATGTAGCCAGCTCTCTATATTCCTACCAGCCATTCGTAAAGGTGTAATATTGTTACAGACGTACTGACCATGGGTACGATGCAGCTTTTATGTATTTTTGCCAATTTTTTTATCTAATGGATTAAAAAAATGACTTCTTGATTTAATTGACATTTTTCTCATTTCTAATGGGTTTCAGCATGTCTCAATATGCTTTTGGCCTCTTGAGTTTCTTCTTCTTTGTCCTCCTTTGCACATTATCTGTTCTTTTTTTTTTCCTATCGAATTCCTAGAGTTTCTTGTATATTCCTAGTAAAAGTCTTGTATTGATTTTCAGTATTATAAATATATTGCCTCCCAATCTGTCACCTGCCAGTTAACCTTATTCCCAGGCTTAAAAAAAATCCTTGGTTTTAATGTAATAAAATTAATCCATGCGATGTTTTATGGTTTGTTTTGAGATTTTTGTATAGGGAGCCCTTTCTCACCCCATGTTGTATGGTTTACTATTAACTTTAGAGTTTCACTTTCCTATTTAGGTCTCTAAGTGCTGCTAGGGAGGAATCCAGTTTTGTTTTTCTTAATTCTTTTTATAATGAGTCAGTTTTCCCAGCACCATCTATCCAACATCCATCTTTTACCCACTGATGGTGGTGGCTCCTTTATTTATATTAAGTTCCTGTGTCCCCAGAATGATCTCAGGCTCTCTATTCTTTTCAATTGCTTCATTGGTCAGCCTTTGTCAATACCATTCTGTTTTTATTGTTACCGCTTTGATGTGTGTCTTGACACCTGCTCGGACAAGTGTTCCTTTATGTTCTACTTTTTCAGAGACTGAGCTATTCATGGACTTTTGTTTTTCTACTTCAGTTTTAGAGTAAGTTTACAAAGTCCCCTAAAATTCTCACTTGGGAAGTGACTTTATGGTTTGATTTTGGGAAAAAGTACATCCAAAATGGTTAGTTGTTTATATAAAAGAAAGAGACATCTCTATCCATTGAGGCCGATCCTTTTCAGTGTCCTTTCTTAGAGTTTTATTTATTTTTTCTTTATTAGAGTTTTAAATGTATTACCACAGAAATCTGGCATAGTGTTAATTTCTTGTTCCGTATGATTGTTTGTTGTTGAAAATAGATCTTATTTTGAATATATTTTTTAGTTGATCGTTCCGGAGTCGAGAAGTGTAACTGATTTAAAAAGTAAGCTGTCGAAGTATTATATACACACACAAGAGTACACACATTTTAAGTGTCTGACATGATCACCCAGTGAACCCCCTCATGTTCATCACTGTCTTGGTTAGAAAGTAGAGCCATACCAGCTCCCTTATGCTCTCTCACTTACTTCCCATCTTCCTGCTACAAAATACCATTAGTCCTGGCTTCTGACCCTATAGAATCCTTTTGCCTGTTCCTTAACGTTAAATGGTATTTGCAGTAGGTTTGTGGTCTCTAACTTGTATAAAGTTAAGGATTTCCTTTCTGTTCCCAAACAAAGTAAGAGATATTTTTGTTTCTTGTTTTTTTTTAGTCATAAATATGTGTTAAGTTTTTCAAATGTCTTCTGTGTCTATTGAGAAGAGCATATGATCTTTCTCTTTAGACAAAAAGGACTGTTTATGTGGCAAATACACTGAGTTTTCCAATGCGGGGCCACCCTTGCACTCCTGGGACGATCTCTACATGATCGTGGCGCACTATTTTCTCAAAATATAATGTTGAGTAATATTTTATTTAGGAATGTTTGCATCTGTGTTCATTCATACTGCCGTACCACTCGATTGTGTTGGAACTTGGTGCAAAGACTAAGTTGTGAGCGGGGAGCCTCTGTGGGCTCCATGCTGAGACTCTTTCTTGAATGACCTGTGTAAAGATTTCTGACACAGAAATCTGGAACTTTTCTCAGCTCCGAGTAGTGTGGGGACAGAGGCCTTCTGCATCTAAGAGAGGCAGCAAGCATTATGGCCTTTTGGGTACATGGCCTCGGGACTTAGGCCAGACGTAAGAGAATGCATGGCTTGTCCCAGGGCTCCTTCTATGTTTCTCTCTCGTTTTGGGGTTCCCTGGTATTCCCCTGTTGTCTCCGGATCTCTCTCTTCCCTGTGAAGTCTTTATGCCTCTGTTTGAAGCCTTGTATCTCTGTCCCTGTCATTTTCTGTCTAGCGCAGTGCCTCTGGGCAGCCCTCTGCCCTCCTCTCACCCTTTCTTCCCATCTCTGAAATGGGGACAAGCCCCTGAGTTTACAGCTTGGTGCACATTGTCCCGGGGTGTGGGGGAGGATCTTGGTCTCAGTTGTCACCCTCCAATATGTGGTCACTGTGTCTCCCTGGCACATCATTCCTGAAGTTTGTGGCAGACCCTGGTGGTCAGAGGACTTGGAGGTGACCCGCCATTGGCCCTGGGAGGTGAGCCTCCGGCTGGAGAACAAGCACGTATGTGGAGGGGCCCTCATTGAGCTCAGCTGGGTGGTGACTGCTGCCCACTGCATCCAAGGGTGAGTGTGGCCCCCGTGTCCTCGGCCTGGAGACCACGGGGCCACCACAGGCCTAGCCCATCCCCCTCACTTCCTCTGTGAAACAGCGTGGGAGTCGGGAGGTGAGGGGGAACTGGAAGGGATAGCCACAGTGGGGAAGAGTCCTGCCCGGGCTCTCACAGGAGGCCCAAGCCGCAAAGACAGTCTCCTGAGCGGGGCAGCAAGGAAGACCCACAGTCAGCCCCCACCCCTCAGACCCTCACCCTCCCACACCCGAGAACATACGCATATACCGACACCTGCATGCTTGCACGGCCACACAGAGATGAGGTCACCTTGAATGAACTTGGACAGGGAATGGGGAGGCGGTCAGTCCTACCTCTGACCCTGCAAACCTCCAGGCTGGATTAACAAGATGGGGTGAGCAGAGCAAACCAGGAGGGGCTTCCGCTAGGGAGAGGGTCTTCAGGGGAGGTAGGAGTGTCGCGTTGTGTGCGACCCTGTCTGCTAGCCCGGGCTGTATGTGTCCTGCAGCACCAAAGAGTACTCAGTGATCCTTGGCACCTCCAAGCTGAAGCCCCTGCAGGCTGCCTTGATCCCCGTGAAGGACATCATCATGCACCCCAGGTTCTGGGGCCGGACTTTCATCATGGGGGATGTGGCACTTCTCCAGCTTCAGAGCCCCGCCACCTTCAGCAAGTACGTGCAGCCCATCTGCCTCCCGGAGCCCAGCTACAACCTGAAGGTGGGGACCCAGTGCTGGGTGACTGGCTGGGGCCAGGCCCGACAGCGCTTCTCAGGTGAGCGTGATGGGTCGAGGGTGGGGTGCGGAACCGCAGAGGGGGCCCTGCTTTCCTCCCGGGGCCTGGCCTGCCGGACCCCTTCATGGGGCCTCTCAGGAAGCTTGTGGCTGTCACCTCCGGGCCCTGGCTCTTTGGATGAGTTAGGATTCTCCTCTTGTGGAAGCCACTTTCGTGGTTCACACCACCGTGCTTGCTGGGGACATCTCACTCCGGTCTAGGCACGCCTGGGCTGGGCGTGATCTTTTGCCCTCCTTCAGCGTCTGACAATTACTCGTCCACTCATTCATTCACTTGACGAGCTGCCCACCAAACCCTTTGCATGGGGAACACATGCCTTGTCTGTAGGACGCTCCTCACTGAGTGTGGATGGGGGCCCAGGCCAACAAGGAAAGGGACAAAGATTTTGTCAGGTGATCTTGAGATCAAGCTGGGAGGGATCTGGGATGAGCTCTGGCTAGCGAGGCGGGGAGGGGGTCTGTGTGAGATGCCTGAAGGGGGAGTGGGGGTAACCAGGTGACAGAGGTCACAGCCTGTGCCGGGCTCAGAGGCTGGAGAGAGAAGCTGGCTGAAGTTGGGGTCTCAGTCCGTCAGTGGTTGTGTTGAAACTTGGATTGTGGCCTGCTTGATCTGGAAGCCAAAGCTTCCCAGAGAAAGGGATCCTGAAAGAGAGCCTGAGAGGGTGAGGGGCTTTCCAGACATGGTCCCCACCACAGGGGGACAGACAGGTGAAGGAGGGCATGGCGCAGTGATGGGGTGTGGCTTGGCTGAGTCTCAAAAATGGAGGCGACAGGACCCTGGGAAGAGGCCAGGGCTGAGCGGAGTGAGGAGCCCTTTCTCACCTCGCTGGGCTCCTCCACAGCCAACTCCACCCTGACCTCGGAGCTGCAGGAGGCTGAGGTATTTATCATGGACAACAAGAAGTGTGACCAGATCTACCGCAAGAAGTCCACCATCCCCCATCTTGTCCCCCTTGTCCTGGAGGACATGATCTGTGCCACCGATTATGGAGAGAACTTGTGCTCTGTGAGTTTCTGGGAGATCCTAGCAGCTCTTCTGTTGGATTCCCAGGATGGGGGTGGGGAAAGTTCCCCGGGAGGGCTTTCCTTTGTCACCATCACCAGGCAGTGCCCTACTCCCACCTTCCTTCCCTTGTGACTTTGATTCTGCCTGATATTCTGGGATGTTCTGCCTGATACTCTTTGATTTTGCCTGATAGTCTGCAACTGAGGAGCTGAAGGGGGAGCTGCAGGCTGTAGTGAGATCCTCAGGGAGCAAAAGAATCTTCCAAGAGAAGTCAGAGGAGTGGGCATTCTGGGTCCTCTGGGGTCCTGGATCCCAGTGGGGCCCAGAGCTTCTATTATTCCTCTCTCTTTACCTAGGGGGATTCTGGGGCCCCTCTGGCTTGTGAAGTCGAGGGCAGATGGATTCTGGCTGGGGTGTTGTCCTGGGAAAAGGCCTGTGCCCAAGCAGAGAATCCAGGCGTGTACGCCCGCGTCACCACATATAGCAGATGGATCAAGAAGCAAATGAGCAGTGGGGCTCTCTCAGGCCCTCCAACCTCTGCCTGGTTCCTACTCGTGTTCTGGCTGCTGCAGCCCCAGATGGGTCCCTAGTCGTCTCCCTTCCCTCTTCTTCTTCCCGCCTTGCCTCGGCCTCATGGGTCCAGACCAAGGTTAGACGAAGGTCATGTGTCTGTGTTCCACAAGAGTCAAGGTGGGAACAGAGTGGCCCCTGGGGGATGGGGCTCTGCATTGGCATCCCGGCGGGGAGGGACGTGGTGGATGTTTAGGCCCTGGGTGACCAGGAGAAGGGAAGTGTGGCCTAGAAGGGCTCTGGAATGGGGGGCCAGGAGAGCAGGGATTAAATCTGTGCAAATGTGAGCTGGCTCTGTTCTCTTTTCTGGGTGACCCTGGGGGGTTGAGGGTGGGTGGGAGGGCAGGGCTTCCTCGAGGCAATTCTGTCAGCAGGCTCCCCAGAGTGAGGCTGATGGTTTTCACTGTCACTAGTGCAGGGGCATACGGAAAGGGCCTGGGCCCCAGGCCTCAGTTTCCTCACCTGTAAAGTGCGGCTGCTGCGAGGGAGCCCCTAACATGCCTTATAGGCTGACAGTAGGAAAGACCCACCTAAAGTGCTCCAAATTTAGTTGTCTTCTTCTTCTTCTTTGAATGGCATTAAAAACTGCTTACACAATTATTATGTGTTCATCATCTGTTTTTTTCTCTAAAAATTAAAAAATTACGGGCAATATCTGAATACATTCTTGTTGTGATTTACTGAAAATATTCAGAAATCTGTGTAAAGATTCCCCCCTCTCAACCACCCCCTCACCAGCGAGTAAACTGGAGTAAACTGTTGGCATCCTTCCCCAGGAGTAAACTGTTGGCATCCTTCAATAAAATGTCTTTATGATTTTTAAAAAAATAAATGGGATCTTATATGTATTGTTAGTAGTCTACCTTTTTAAAAAAATCACACATGTTGACAAACTTTGTCCATTGGTCCCTAGAGGTAGTCCTCATGTGACGTCCCTCCGCGTATCCTGGGCGGCTGTGATGCAGGTTCTGTAACCAGAACTAGGTTTTGGGGTGTTTTCGACTCGTCCTCCTGGCGGCAGTCCTGCGTGCATGTGGCCGGGCCGGGGGAGGGCACTCTGAAATATTTCTACAGTTGTCTGCCTAGGACTGGGCTGAGGACAGGACACTCATCAAAGGACACAAATTTAATACTTTTGGATGACTATGATCAAAGAGTATTCCTCCCCAAAGCTGGACCAGTTTACATTCGTACCTACAGCATGGGAGAGTGAATGCTTCCGCTTTTGCTAAAGATGGACATGATCGATATTTTAAAATGTGCCCGTCCAGTGCTAGAATGTTCTATCATGGCTGTATTCATCTGAATTTTCCTATTGGAAAAGTATCTTTTCATGTGTTTATTGATGAAAAGATATACCTTTTTTTTTTTTTTAAGATTTTATTTATTTGGCAGAGAGAAACACAGCCAGAGAGGGAACACAAGCAGGGGGAGTGAGAGAGGGAGAAGCAGGCTTCCCGCCGAGCAGGGAGCCCGATGTGGGACTCGATCCCGGGTCTCCGGGATCATGACCCAGCCGGAGGCAGTCGCTTAACCAACTGAGCCACCCAGGCATTCCAAAGACATACCTTTTCTTGAGTAAATCCTCTATTCATAGGCTTTGCCTGTTTTTAAGATTGGGTTGTTTTTCTTAGGAAAGTTTTTATCTTTTCTGAGTACTAAGCCTTTGTCAATTATTTTACAAACATTTCCTCATCTTTTAGAAATATGTGGAATGGATGGAATGATGGAAGTTTTCCATAAAGACCTTTAAAATTATCATGAAGTCAAGGGGCGCCAGGGTGGCTCAGTTGGTTAAGCATCTGCCTTTGGCTTAGGTCGTGATCCTGGGGTCCTGGGATCCAGCCCTGCATCGGGCTCCCTGCTGAGGAGGGAACCTGCCTCTCGCTCTCCCTCTGTACCTTTCCCTGCTCCTGCATGCACTATTCCTCAAGTAAATAAATGAAATCTTAAAAAAAAATGAAATTATTATGGAATCAAATCAGTCAGTCTTTACTTTCTTTATGGGTTTTGTGCCTAGCAAAAGGTGGTCTTCTCCATCTCCAGATTATAAAAGCCATCTTCCCATAGTTTTATTTCGATTATTTTTTTATGTGTAGCTCTGCGGTGTGAGGTAGGGATCCACCTGGATTTCCAACTGGAGAACCAATTCCATTGATACTATTTCTTGTACTGTCTGTTTTTTTCCTACTGCTTTGAATATCTGCCTTTATAATAAGGAAATATTAATATATCCACGTGTATATTTTTGAAACCTCTGTTATTTTCCCACTATCTGTTTGTCCCTGGGTTAGTGCTGTGCTGTTTCAAACAGCTTTATATTATGTTTTGTTAAATGGTAGCAAAAGCTTTCTTTTAAAAAAAAAATATTGCCTAATTTACAGAGTTTATCTTCCACGGAAACTTTACAGTCACTGTGTCAGTTTTTATTAAAGGTACTATTGGTATTTGAATTGAAATTAGATATGCATATTAATTTTACAGTGTTGATTCCTAACAGAGTATGGTATAGGTCTCCACTCATTCAGCTCTTCTATTCATGAATGTCTGGAAAAATAATTGAGTTTATTTCTAAGTATTTTACAAATTTTGGTTATATTCCTTGTGGATGATTATCTCCTCCCAGTATAGTTTTTTTTCTAATTTTATATGTTAAGTATTTTAAAGATGCTATTAAAAAAAAATCTTGATTTTTTTTTTAAATCAAGTGATCTTGATTTCCTGGTCGTCTTGCAAAATTGACTTATTTAATTTAGCAGTTTCTCAGTGGATTTTTTGGCTTATTTTCCGCTAATCACATTCCCTAAAAAGGTGGGAGCTATGTGTTCTTTTTGAAAATCCTACTATTTATTTCTTTTGTTATGTCATTGCCTGTGACCTCTAATACAGTGTGAAATAGTGGCGGTAATGGTGGGGGTTCATGTGCTGACCTTGACCTCAGCCCTCATGTGCTTCACAGATACTCACTGGGAGCTTTTGTTGTGCCAGGCAATTCTGGGCCCTGGTGATGCTGTAATGAACTATTGAGATGATTATATGGTTTTTCTTATTTAATTTGTTCACATAATGAAATTCATTACTAGATCTCAGTCGTTTCTTAGAAAATCCCTTAATATTTGCTGGCATTTCGTTTAGAATTTCTGCCCCAGGGGCGCCTGGGTGGCTCAGATGGTTGAGCAACTGCCTTCTGCTTGGGTCATGATCCCAGAGATTGAGCCCCACATCGGGCTCCCCACATCAGGCTCCCCACATCAGGCTCCCTGCTGGGCAGGAAGCCTATTTCTCCCTCTCTCACTCCCCCTGCTTGTGTTCCCTCTCTGGTTGTGTGTCTCTCTGTCAAATAAATTAAAAAAAAAAAAAAAAAAAAAAGAATTTCTGCCCCAAATTTGGTGGGTCTCTGCTTTTCCTCTCTGTTCCACCATTTGTCCAACTTTGGTGTCTTTGCTGTGCTGGCCTCTTAAAGCATGTGGAGAATCTTTGTAGTATGTTCCCATGCCCTGGAGCAGTTTATGTAAGGTCTGAGGCCTGGTAGCTTGTGCACAGAAAACCCACTGGGCCTGATAGCTTTTTTTAGGAACAAATATTTGACTATTAAAAAAAATATCTTGTATAGTTATTGGTCTAGTTGGATTTCCCACCTCTTTTTGCATTAATTTAACATAGAAAATCACTTACGTTTGCTTATTCTTACATTTCAATCTGATGTCTAAATTTGAACCTATGGCCTCTTTCCCATTTCTAATATTATATATGTACTCGCTCACCTTTCTTAATTATTAAAGATTAGAATTGCCACATTTTTGTCTGTTTCATAGGTGTTTTAAACAAATCCATCTGGTTAGGGGTGCCTGGGTGGCTCAGCCAGGTAAGTGTCTGACTTGTGATTTCAGCTCAGGTCATGATCTCAGGGTCGTGGGATCAAGCCCAGTGTTGGGGCCGCACTCACTGGGGAGTCTGCTTGAGATTCTTTCTCCCTCTCCCTCTGTCCCCCCAAATAAAGAAATAAATCTTTTAAAAAATCCATCTGATATACCTTATTGGTTGGCTTTATGGTGTCCATCCTTTCCTCATATTATCCCACGTCACACTCCCAGCTCCCAGGATTCTGATTGAGTCAGCCTAGTCCAGCACCCCGGCCAGCTGGCTCTAGCTGGGTTACCCAGCCCGCAGAAGGCATGGTTAAAGGACACACATGCACACTCTTTCTCTGAATGTGGGAGAGAAAGCAGAAGGATGTGGGCTGTCGGCAACCATTTTTTAAATGTTTTTATTTAAATTCCAGCTAGTTCACATACAGTGTGAGATTTAGTTTCTGGTGTACAACATAGTGATTCAACACTTCCCTACATCACCCCGTGCGGTTGGCATCCATTTCTCAACAAAGGGACCAACTCAGGAAGAAGCTGTCACCACGAAAGAGAGGAGACAAACTTTCCTATTTGAGTGAAAGTTTCTCTTATTTGGGGACTCCTAAATGGTACAAACTAACTTTTGGTTTTGGTAATCAAATCTCCTTTTTTGTTCATTTCATTAAAACTCTTACAGCTCTAGTAATTCTTACCTACCTTTGAGGGTACTTATTTTACTGTCCTTTTTCTAACTTCCTGAGTCCTTGGCTGAATCAGTTATTACAGATTTCTTTGGTTTCTAATATTTTCACTTAATTCTATAAAAATTTCCTCTGGGTCTTCCTTTGGCCATGTTGCACAGGAGTTGATAGGTGTTGACCTCATTATCATTCATTTCTGTATTGTTTCTAACTTCATGTATGTTTCTTTCTTTTTTTTTTTTTTAGATTTTATCTATTTGACAGAGAGAAACACAGCCAGAGAGGGAACACAAGCAGGGGGAGTGAGAGAGGGAGAAGCAGGCCTCCCACCGAGCAGGGAGCCCGATGTGGGACTCAATCCCGGGTCTCCAGGATCATGACCTGAGCCGAAGGCAGTCGCTTAACCAACTGAGCCACCCAGGTGGCCCCCCCTTTTTTTTTAAGATTTTATTTATTTAACACAGAGAGATCACAAGTAGGCAGAGAGGCAGGCAGAGAGAGAGAGGAGGAAGCAGACTCCCCGCTGAGCAGAGAGCCCGATGCAGGCCTTGATCCCAGGACCCTGAGATCATGACCTGAGCTGAAAGCAGAGGCTTTAACCCACTGAGCCACCCAGGCACCCTCATGTATGTTTCTTATTTAACCCAAGAGTTCCATAGAAAGGTGTCATTTAATCTCCTGATGGATAGTTTGGGGAGAACGGGGACTGCTTTTTTTCCCCATTAAAAATTATATCACAGTGTAGATTTAATTATTCTTATGTTTTGCAATTTATGGATGTTTTATTTATGCTTAGTATCTGGTCAGTTTTAGTGAATGTTTCATGGGTGTTTGAAATGAAATCATTGTGTGTTTTGAAACAAAGTCGTAGCCATAACTGATTGAACCAGGTTTGTTGACTGCATTATTCAAATCTATTCAACACTTCAAAGACTTTATGTCAATCTAATCCATTGATTTCTGAGAGGTTACCATGAGAATGAAGACTTCTTGCAGTTCTAGCAATTCTTGCTTTATGTCTCAAAGCTATTTTGGTCAGAGTGCAAAGTACATGCTTGCTACACCATCTTGGTTTCACCCTAACAGTATAAAATTTGTCTTTGTCCTACTTGATAGTATTCGTTTTTTCAAAGAGCCAGAGCATAGATTTCATTCGTAATTCTGCTGTTCTAATTGATTAGGGTATAATTTTATATTTTACATGTTTCCGAAAGATTTTCTTTGGATTTATCTTTTATTTTATTTTATCTTTTTATTTTTATTTTCTAGTTCTCCAATTGATTTTTTAAAATAATTTTATTTTTTCAGTGTATTTTAAAATTTTATTTAATTATTTGTTTATGTGAGAGAGAGAGAGAGAGAGAGGGAGAGAGAAAGTGAACAGGAATGGGGAGGGGCAGAGGGAGAGGGAAAAGCAGACTCCCTGCTGGGCCAGTAGCTGGACAGGGCTTGATCCCAGGACCCTGATATCATGACCCAAGCCCAAGGCAGACACTTAACCGTCTGAGCTACACAGTGGATTTGCTTTGAACACACCCAGTAAGTTTTTAATGCATCGCTCTAATTGTTAGTATTTTCTGAAGAGTTTATAGAATGTTATTCCATCAAAATAAATTAACGAAGTTTATTTTTAAAAAATTTCGCGGCACCTGACTGGCTCAGCGGGTTAAGCCTTTGCCTTCGGCTCAGGTCGTGATCTCAGGGTCCAGAGATCAAGGCCCACATCGGGCTCTCTGCTCAGCAGGAAGCCTGCTTCCTCCTCTCTCTCTGCTTGCCTCTCTGCCTACTTGTGATCTCTCTCTTTCTGTCAAATAAATAAATAAAACCTTAAAATAAAAAATTCAGCTAAGTTGCTCAACTCTTTTGTTATTAAATCCTTGGTCATCGTGTCGTGGTACAAAAGTATGGCCCAAACTGTTTAGCTTTTAGGGCAGTTACTGTGGTCCTGTGAGTAGTCTAATGGGTGGTTGATTTTTTTTTCTTAAGATTCTATTTATTTGACAGAGAGAAACACAGCTAGAGAGGGAACACAAGCAGAGGGAGTGAGAGAGGGAGAAGCAGGCTTCCCATCTAGCAGGGAGCCCAGCATGGGGCTCGATCCTGGGACTCCAGGATCATGACCTGAGCCGAAGGCAGACGCTTAATGACTAAGCCACCCAGCGCCCCCTCTCTTTTTTTTAAAAAAGATTTTATTCGTTTATTTGACAGAGAGAAACACAGCTAGAGAGGAACATAAGCAGGAGGAGTGAGAGAGGGAGGCAGATGCTTAATGACTGAGCCACCCAGGCGCCCCAGGGTGGTTGATTTTTATAGCTATTCCCCCAAAGACAGAGAAGGCCATCCCCTAACGTGAGGTGTTCTGGTTTCTCGCAGATCACTGACTGACTTTGCTTTATGGGCTCTATGTTATGTGATCGATAGACAGAACTTTATGATGTTACATAGTCATTCTAATTTTTATCTTTTCCCGGAATGAAACAGCCTTCTCTGTGTAAAGCTTTTGTTTTGAATCACATCTCTAGAGCACAGCACTGCCATGTCTATTTTTGCTTGCATATACCTACTGTATTTTTGCCTTTTTACTTTTCGACTGTTTCATGTCACTTTGTTGTAGGTGGCTCTCTGATAAGTACCATGTGAGTGGATTTATTCTTTTACCCAATATAAGATCTTTGACTTTTACAAGTAGAGGGTTTTTGTATTCACATTGGTGGTAATGATGGATATACTTGGTTTTGATTGAATTTTCTTGTTTCATTGATTAATCCTCCCAGAGTATTATTTTCCACAAAGGCAGGAGACTAGATAGGGTTTTTTTCTCTGGATTTTTTCTCCCCTCCCCTCCCTTCCCCTCCTTTCCCCTCCTTCTCTTTTCTCTCTCCCTCTTTCTTTCTCCCTGTTTCCCCCTAGAGGAAATCTGATTGTAGGAGTAATCATTTCCTTGATTTTCTGCCACGGGTTTCTAGACATAGTTTGTTTTCCTATTTTTGAATTTCACACAGTATGTATCTTTCCGTGTCCGACTTCTTTCACTCCGTGTACGTTTGTGAGATTGACCACGTCGCTCTGTGTAGCAGCCCACTCTCACCGCTGCTGAGTGTTCTGAGCCTCCACCCCGCCTCTGAGGGCTGTCGGGTAGCTTTCAGGTAGGGCTCTAACCAGCAATACTGCTGCGAACTGTCCTTATAACATTCTTGCTGCATCTGTACATGACTGTGTGTAGGGCACGCAAGCAGGAGGGGACGTGCAGGTTGTGGGGTAGGCGCACGCTCTGCTTTACTAAGTGATCCCGTAGTTCCCCAGCATGGTGGCCCCGGTCTGCCCCCTCCCAGCAGTGTGCCAACAACCTCATTACCCCGCTTCCTCAGTAGTGCTGGTGATGGGATGGGGCAGGAGGGAGCAGTCCTAATGGACAGTGTGAGCAGCATGGGTCCCTGGGGAAGGGACCTCAGTGAGGTGCTGGGGAGGGGTCCCAAGAAGGCATTTCTTCTGCTCGCTCGGGAAGACCCAGGCCTGCAAGATGCTTCTTCTCAGAAAGTCACCTTCCCAGGCCTCTCTACCCAGGAGCTGAGGCTGTGGGAGAAAGGAAACCTCTGGTTCTGGTGCAGGCACCCCCAGTAGGAACTATCTGTCATCCCCTTCCAGTACCTCCGTTCCCACACGCCCAGGGTGCCCTCAGAAGGGTTCCATGGAGACTGGAGCTGGCATCAGGGCCCACAGGTGCTGTAGTGGGCTCAGGATTGGGCACGCAGGGGCACCATCAAGGCCAAGACTGAGCCCAGGAGGCATTGTCATGAGCCAGATACCAGCTGCTGTCACAGGCTCATGGTTAGGCACCAGGGAGCGGCCTGGTGGCAGCATCCCATTGTCACCGTGGCCAGCCCTCTCCATGAGCACACTGTCTCCTTCTCAGGATCCTGCTCTGCCCCAGAAGGGTGGGCCGCGGACCCTGAGGCAGAAGCCCACTCCCCGCTACAGCGAATAAACAAACCATGAGTTCTAGAATTCTCACACAGTGGAGACGTCCTGCCCCGCCCTACCGCTACGTCCCATTATGAGACCCAGCGCAGGCTGGGCACCTGCTAGCCATGGAGTGTGGCCCAGGAGATCTTCAGAGCCTCACATCTTCACTTTCCTCTGCCAGAGTTGGGACCTCTCCGTATTTTGAAGGTAGGGCTTCAGGGATATGGGAGAGAGGCAGGAGGGGTGCTGCCCTCATGGCTAACTTTCTCCATATACTGATGGGCACATCGTCACCAGCCTGCATGGTGTGTCACCCTAGGGACCCAGAGGGTGTCACCGCAGTTCTAGTTCTCAGGGTGACCATGACCAGAGGGAAGAGCCTTGTTAGAACCTGGGGAACAAGGATGCCTGGGGGGTTCAGTCGGTTAAGCATCTGCCTTCGGCTCAGGTCATGATCCCAGGGTCCTGGGATCAAGTCCTGCATTGGGTTCCCTGCTTAGCGGGGAGCCTGCTTCTCCCTCTGCTTACTCTCATAAATAAATAAATAAATAAATAAATAAACAAATAAAATCTTTAAAAAAATTGGGGAACAAGCTAACAGCCGTGGACCAAATGAGCTTGTTTGGGTGGTGTGATCTCGGAGAATCAGGACTTTGATGACAGTGTGAAGGGTGAGTGACCGCTTCATGCTACTGGCCCACGGTCTCAACCCCCGGTGAGCTGGGCTTTACAGAATCTCCATTTCATGAGAGCAAACCCAGGCCCATGGGACTTAAGTGATTTGCGGAGCCAGGATTCAACACTGGTTTTCAGGAGACTCTTTGGGGTGAAACATTCGGGCAGCCGTGTGACAGAGATCCTCTCGGCTCCCCTGCACTCAGCTACCACGTGTGATCTGGTGGGGGCGGTCCCGGCTCAGGTCACCCCATCGCTGACCGCTCAGCCACTTGGTAGAACACATGCTGCGTGGCGTCTCTGAGCAGGGACATGTCCCCTAGCTCAGGGACCTCGCCTTTCTTTTTCCCTCATGGTGCAACTCCCCTTCTCAGACCAGTGCCTTTTAGAGTGAGGGAGTGAGTGAGTGGTCTACTTGGGGCTGCCCCTAGATATCCGGCATGTTTTAGGATGGTGAGTGTGGGCACTAGTCCCCAGAGCTGATTGCGGTGCCTACAATGAGGTGGGAGTGGGCTTGGGGGGCTGTGACCTTACAGAGACAGAGGTCAATGAGCCAAGACACATCCTCCTGTTGCCACAGGTGAGAGTGGGCCACCACATCAAGGTGCGGCTTGTAAGTGGGCATCCCGTGACCCCTGTGCTCCAAGAAGGGGTAGAGGTCATCTGCAGTGGCGTCCGTTTGAGTCCCCGAGTGTTCCCGGTGTGTGGGATGGTGGTGCTGGGCCTCTGGTGAGGTTGATGTACAACACCTCATGCCCCCCACCAATCCATCATGGCGCCCCCCAGAGTCGGACAGGTTCCGTTGGGCAGGCTGTAATCTGAGACGACATGGTAACCATATTCATGACACATGAGAGGAGATGGAACACCGGACAGCAAGCCGCTGGACAGGGACACGAGCAAGAACGGAGCAGTGAGAGAACAAAGCAAAAGTCCCTGGAGATGTGGGGGCTTGTGAGGGTGCCCGTGAACCCCTGTGGAAGGCCCTGGTTGAGGGTAAAGGTGCCCAGCCATGGAAGCCTGTGACAAGGGAGATGGCCATCTACATATCATTGTCCCAGGAGCCCTGGGAAGCGGTAGAATGGTTGGGGTGAGGGGGGCATTTCTATGAGGCAGGGCCCGCTGGATGCTTCTGCTAATGTATATGGACCACCATAGATTATTAGCCTTGTCTGTTTATGAATGGACCCCTCCACCAGCATCATGGACCCTTCCAGGGCAAGGATAAATCTTGGTTACTGCTTTGGAGTCCCTGATGCTCTGCTTGGCATGCACATGGAGGGAAACAGACCCTCTGGAACCACACCAGCTTCTGACGGGTGTAAACACATGTCCAGCTTTGCCGCTGATCCGTGACTGTGTGTTAACAGCTTGTTGGCCTGCACAAACTCAACAGCAGGCTATATACATAAAAAAAAAAAAAGAAACACCTTTTTATTTGCCTTTCGTCTTGGTTTCCAACCTTTGCCATAGCATTTCTCCCTTTCCTGCCCTCAGTGATGTTCAGTTATTAAATACCAGTCCAGGGGCGCCTGGGTGGCTCAGTGGTTAAGCTTCTGCCTTCGGCTCAGGTCATGATCTCAGGGCCCTGGGATCCAGTCCCACATCAGGCTTCCTGCTCAGTAGAAAGTCCGCTTCTCCCTCTCCCTCTCCCCCTGCTTCCCTCTCTCACTGTGTCTCTGTCAAATAAATATGTAAAATATTAAAAAAACAAAACCAAACAGCCGTCCAAGACAGTCTAGTGCAAGATCTCAGTCTCAAAACCAGTTCCATGTAGCTCCTTCTCCTCCCACTCCTGCTACTGGGGACAGGGAGGTGGAAGGAGGGGACAGAAAAGCATCGTTATTGCCTTCCTCCTGTGGTTACAGAGAGCACTGCCCTGCGGGGGGGCTGTGAAGGCAGGCCCTGGAGTTATACGATGCAACATTATTATCCAGTGCTTTCTGGCCACAACTACAAGCCATCCTGCTCATTTGAGCCCCATCACCTAGTCCTTGACCAGCAACTCACTCCTCAGATGAGTCTCCCTCTTTACTCCCCTAACCATTTGCCTGTGTAAATGAGCGCCCAGAGGTAGATCCTGGGGCTGGTGGGTCCTAACAAGCCCTGGCGGGGGGTGGGGGGTGGTCCTCACAGTTGGGCCAATTGCTTGATCATGTGGGGCACTTGTTGCCTCTGGGCCTTTGGCTGTCATTTTAAGGACGGCACGAAACACTTTTGACCACCTATGTGGTGGCTGGGATGTGTCCCTCTCTGCCTCAATGGTCTGCTATGCACAGCAGTGGGAGGGCTGCTTGAGAATCTGCTCGGGGCTGGCATGGTCCCCTTTCTACCTTTTTCTTTAGAGCCCTGGTACCAGACTTGCGGTCAGACCAACATTGCCTGCAAGATGGTGAAGGGGAAGCTGGTGGAGATAGGCAAGTGGCCATGGCAAGTGAGCATCCTGTTTCTGGGCACATACATCTGCAGCGGCTCCCTCATCCACCACCAGTGGGTCCTCACAGCTGCACACTGCCTGCAGAGGTCAGTCACGGTGGCCAGCGGGTCCCAGGGGCTTTGCTTTCTGGCTGTGGGGGGCCTCCCGGTAAATCTGGGGATCTGGGACTGGGGGCCTGGCTAGGTTACGCTGTGCTCAGTGTTTATATCTCTAACCATTTTTGGCCTTACTGCTGGCTACTTGCCTCCTACCCGTGGCCCCACAGATCCAAGGACCCCAAAATGTACTCCGTGAGTGTGGGAGTCCAGTACCTCTCAGACAACGACACTCAGATCCTGCTCACCCACATTGTGATTCATGAGGATTTCCACAACCTCATATCCCAAGACATTGCCCTCCTGAAGCTCAGGGACCGCATCTCCTGGTCCCCCCTCATCCAGCCCGTCTGCCTACCCAACAACAAACTCATTCCATCTGTCGGAACCATATGCTGGGTGATCGGGTGGGGACGTAAGGACCCTCAAGGTAAGTGAAGACAGGCAAAGGTGACCCCGGCCTCTCCAGAGCACAACTCCAGTATGGACTCATTTTCTCTCTCTCTCCCTCTATCTATCTACCATCTATCTACTTGAGAGAGAGAAACAGAGTGAGTGGGGGCTGGGGTTGGGGGGGGGGTTGAGGCAGAGAGAGAGAGAAAATCCCAAGCAAGCTCCATGCTCAGCCCGGAGCCCAACGTGGGGCTCAATCCCACGATCCCCGAGATCATGACCCAAGCCAAAATCAAGAGTTGGATGCCCAACCGACTGAGCTACCCAGGTGCCTCCCCTTTGTTCATTCCCTTATTCACTTGTTCCGTCCATCAGCAAACATTCCCGAGCGCTCACACATGCTGCACACTAGCCTGACCTCTGTTGCTAGGAAGATACATACAGGGCTCTCGTGTAAAAGACGTACATAACCTGCATGACCCTCCACTGCCAAGGTGAAGTTAAGTCCAGTACAAAGCCTGTACCTTAATGGGATTCTCTGTCTGCAAGTGGCACATGGGCCACGGTCTCAGGAAGCATGAGGTCTTTGGGTAGCATTCATGCATACTTGTTACCGCCAGGCAGCAATAATTCCTGGATATCTGGCCTCTGTGGGTGCCACCCTTGAGTCCTAGAATCTTGGAGTGTTGGTGGGATCCTGCCTTCCAGGGGTGGCACACTTTGGGCTCTGGGGTCTTGACATCTTACCAGGTAGCCATGGAGCATTCAGAGTTCAGCCTCCCACCCTCATGAAACTTGAATTATTGGAGGAAGCTCTCCTCATCTTCATTCAGTGCATGGATGTTTTTCTAAGCCCCTGGGAATACTTTTGCTTCAATCTTTTTAATGAACTTAAGTTTGTTTTTTTTTCCCCCCAAAGTGAGGCTGTGGGTATGGGGCCTTTATAAATTACCATTCCAGGAAATGGCCCTGCCTCCCACCCTAGTGAATTTGGACAACTTCAACATGGAAGTATGCCCAACTTTAGAAGGGATGACAAAGAAGGATATCTCTCTCTCTCTCTCTCTCTCTCTCAGTCTCTTCAGTAAACGCAAAGACCAGCTATAGTCTTCACGAGGTTGCTGTCAAGGTCGTAAACAGTGAAGTCTGCCATCGGCAGTACCAGTTCCTCTTCCTGAAGGACCAGAAGGACTTCATTGGGAAGGACATGCTGTGTGTCAGCTCAAAATGGGGCACGGACTCTTGTCAGGTGCGGGGTGTGTGGCCCAGGGCAGGGAGAGGGCCTTCAGGGGTCATGTCTTCCTTTTCACAGGGCACTGTGCGACCTTATGAAAATCTCCTTTCCTTGGTCTTCATCTGCCAAGTCCGTAAAATAGAGCAGAAAACAGTCTTTGTATTTGTCCACAATAATGGTAATGATGGCAATGCATCTTAGTTCCTTTTTTAAAATTATTTTTTTAAAAGATTTTATTTATTTATTTTTGAGAAAGAAAGCGAGCAAGCTTGTGCATGCCCAGGGGACAGGGGAGGGGAAGAGGAAGAGAGTCTCGAGCAGACTCCCTGCTGAGCATGGAGCCCAACACAAGGCTCTGTTCCATGACCCTGAGATCATGATTTGAGCTGAAATCAAGAGTCAGATGCTCGATCAACCTAACCACGTAGGCACCCCAGTTTTCAGTTTTTCTCATATCACGAGCTGCTAAATAGTCTCACACACATCTCCCTATTTACACGTCCCAGAACTTCTTGACAGGATATGTCCTGCAAGGAACTGGTGGGTCATAGGCTGTACATACCTTCATCTTTAATAATTATTGCCGAATTGTTTTCCAAAGTGATTGTATGAATCCATATTCTTGTAGCAGTGTTTGAGAATTCCGCTGCTCCGTATCATTGCTGACATTTTTGGTGCTGGCAGACTACATGTTTTCCGTTCTGTTAGATAAGCAACAGAGCAATGGTACGGCGTTGTGGTTGCCATGCGCATGTCCCCAGTTACTAGTGCAATAATGTGTCTTTTCATATATTCGTTCTCCATTCGTAATTCTTCTTCTATGAATCACTTTTTCAACTATTTTGTATATTTTCTGTTGTTTACCTTTTCCTTTTTACTATATTTATATATTTTGGGTACTGGTTTTGTGTTCATTGTAAATATTGCAGATATCTTGTCCCAGTTTTTCATAATGGTTACACTGTCCTTTGCTAAACAACAGGTTTTATTGTAGTCAAATGTGGATTCATGTTTTCCTTTCTGGTTTATGCTTTTTGTGTCTTATTTAAGAAATCCTTCCTTTTCCTGAGGTAATAAAGATGTTTTCCCATATTTTTTTTCTTAAAAGTTTGGAAATTTTGGTTTTCACATTTAGATTGAAATCCACTTGCACTCATTTTGTGAATGGTGTAAGATTGAGAGAGGACTATTTTTATTTATTTATTCTTGTGGACTTCCATTTGTCCCAATGGCATCCATTGCAAAAACTGTTTCTTAGATGTAAAGCAGGACATCATATACATAAAATATGGAGGTGGTGGGGGTATAAAAATGTAGTGTTGAGAATATGTTCAAACTTAAGTGATGTTAATTTAAAATAGATTGTTCTATACATAGGATGTTATGAACCTCAATGGTAAGCATAAGCCAAAAGCCTGTAATAAGTAAACACACACACACAAAGAAAAAGGAACCCAAGCATAGCATCAAAGAAAGCCGTCAAATCACAAGAGAAGAGAACAAGAGAGGAAGGAACAGAGAAGAACTATAAAAACAACCAGATAATAATTAACAAAATGACAGGAAGTATATAACTATCAGTAATTACTTTAAATGCAAATGGACTAAATCCTCCACTTGACTGAATGGATTAAAGTGAGACCCATTTATATTCTGTCTATGAGAGACTCACTTCAGAACTTAAGATACCTGCAGGCTGAAAGTGAAGGGATGGAAAAAGATATTTCATGGTAAGTGAGGCAAAAAGAAAAAAAAGCTGGGGTAGCAATACTTATATGAGACAAAAGAGATTAAAAAAAAGCCCTAATGTAATAAAGAAGGGCATTACATAATGATACAGGGATCAATCTAACAAGAGGATATTAACAATTGTAAATATCTATGCACCCAATATAGGAACACCTAAATATGTAAAGCAAATATTAACAGACATAAAAGGAGAAATTAACAGTGATACAATAATATTGGAGTAATTTGGCAAGGAAACAGTGCCTTTGAACAACCCACTAGATCAGATGGACTTAATATAGTATATATGCTGAATATTTTATATATATCTATGTGTGTGTATATATATGTCATACATATGTGTCATATAAATGTCATATATATGTCACACATAAACATTCCATCCAAAAATACAGCAGAATACACATTCTTTTCAAGTGCACAAGTGCACTTTCTCCAGGATAGATCATATGTTATGCCACAAAAACAAGTTTCAGTGAATTTTAGAAGATTGAAATCTTATCAAGCATCTTTTCTGACCACAAGAGTATGAAACTAGAAATCAATTACAAGAAAAAAAGCTGGAAAAAAATGGAAATGTGGAGGCTAAACAACACTCTCCCAAATAAGCAATGGGTAAATGAAGAAATCAAAGAGGAAATTAAAAAAATAACTTGAGACAAGTGAAAATGGAAATACAATGGTTCAAAATCTTTGAGATGCAACAAAATCAGTTCTTCTTTAAAAATTTTTGTTGTTTTTAGGGGCGCCTGAGTGGCTCAGTTGGTTAAGCGACTGCCTTCGGCTCAGGTCAAGATCCCGGAGACCTGGGATCGAGCCCCACATCAGGCTTCCTGCTCAGCGGGAAGCCTGCTTCTCCCTCTCTCACCCCCTTGCTTGTATTCCCACTCTAGCTGTGTTTCTCTCTGTCAAATAAATAAATAAATTTTTTATAAAAATTTTTTTTGTTGTTTTTAATTTTAATTCCAGCATAGTTAACATATAGTGTTATATTAGTTTTAGGTGTACAATACAGTGATTGAACAAATCTGTGCATCATTACATAGTGCTTATCATGGTAAATGGGCTCTTATTCCCATCACTGATTTCACCCATCCTCCTCCACCTCCCCTCTGATATGCTTTATTTTAAATGGGTACCCTCAGTTAAAGTTACTATTGTTTTTAACAAGAGGGTTTTTTACTTGAAGCATATTTCAGAATACATGATTCTATGAGATGTATAGAAAACATTCCATCCAAGAAAAATAGAATACACATTTTCCTCAAGTATACATAGAATCCCCTGATTAAATCATAAGAAAGAGACATGATAAATACCACAGATTTAAGACTGAAATCATACCAAGGATATTTTCCAACCACAATTGGACAAAACTAAAGATCAACAATAAAACAAAACTGGAAAATCTACAATGTAAATATTAAATATTTAATACATAAATATTAAACAATACACTACTGCACAAGCAGTGGTTCAAATAAGACATAAAATGGCAGATCAAAATATGCCTCAAAACAAAAGAAAAAGAGAACATTATTCTAAAACCTATGAGATGCAGGAAAAGGAGATGTTACAGTGAAATTTATGCTATAAATGCTTATATTAAGAAAAAAAGTTCAAGTAAACAGATTAACATTACACCACAAGGAGCTAGAAAAAGAAGAAATGTAGCTGAAATTTAGTAGAGGAAGGAAATAACAAAGAAAAATCAGAAATAAAGATAGAGACCAGAATAAACAATAACATTGAAAGTAATGACCAGTTTTTTTTTTTTTTAATATTTTATTTTATTTTTATTATTTTTTAAAGATTTTATTTATTTGACAGAGAGAAACACAGCCAGAGAGGGAACACAAGCAGGGGGAGTGAGAGAGGGAGAAGCAGGCTTCCCACAGAGCAGGGAGCCCGATGTGGGACTCGATCCCGGATCTCCGGGATCATGCCCTGAGCCGAAGGCAGTT
>PITA01014323.1:0-53941 GCA_004023965.1 Spilogale gracilis
GGGGCGGGGCACCGAGACCGCTGGAGTGTGTGGTGTGCGTGCGTGCACGTGCGTGTGTTGGGGTGCTGTGCACGAGCGTGCGCATAGCAGTGCTGGGGTATGTGTGGATGCGTGAGTGTGCGCGCCTGTGTGTGCATGCGTGTGTGCATGTGTGCTTTGCTTTATGCAAGATTATCAGTGCTGACCTCTGGGATGACGTGACCTCTGAGCAGTGAGGATCGGGAGGGAGGGAGCCTGTGGATACCTGGAGGCAGAATGTTCTGGGCAAAGGGCATAATGCGTGCAAAGGCTCTGGGGTAGGTGCAGGCTTGCTGTGTTCCTGGTTAGCGAGGAGCAGACTGGGTAAGGCGAAGGCACTGGGCAGCAGGGGTGAAGACTGTTGAGGAGAGCGTCCTGGTTTCATAAATGGGAAAACAGATGATTCCAGAAACTGCTGACATGGAAGCCTGGGCCTCACCTGGCTACAGTCCTGGGGCATCACGGTTAAGGGCACCTTTGGGGACACTGAAAAAGGGAGCAGACATCACCAGGAAGCCACACCCTCAAGATAAGTCCTTGTGGCCATACTTTGCTGTCCCCAAGGGATGACCCTAGATGCCATAAGGCATGAGTCTCAAAGTCCATGGCTGCTGTGGGGAAAGGGCAGACATTTGCAGGGTGCCTGTGAGTTGGGAGGGTCCCAAGGAAGCTCCTGAGAGACCCCTGGCTCTGCTGCTCCCGGGTCTCTAGCAGGACTTGGGTGGAGCCGGCAGGCCCACTGGAAGGGTGGGACCTTACCAGGTGGCAAAGAGCCCCAGGCCTGGCCCTGAGGCGGTCCAGGTGTTGAGGGGCTGGGGGAGAACGGGGGCGGGTCTGGGCACGCCTTGATGGCAAGTACAGAGGACCCCCTGGACAGCTGTCTCGGGGCAGGAGCAGTCAAGCAGTTGGGCCCTGGCTGCTGAGGGGGTGGGAGGCTGCCTGAAAGCAGGTGCATTACCGGCCTGCACTGGACCTGGGAGGAGCTGAGCCCTCAGGCCTGCGGGTTTGGACAGACACTGTTGACACCCACCTTTCTGAGTGAGACTGAACTCGTCTGTGGCCTAGGAGGCACTACAGGTTGTGACCTGCCTCCCGGGGCCTCATCTTGTGTGAATCTCTGCGTCTCTCACTCCCCTGCAGGTTTGCTGGCCTTTTTGCTGCTCCTCAAGCACAGAGGCCTCCTGCCCCAGGGCCTTTGATCATGCTGCACTGGCTGACATTTCCTCCAGTGTTCTCCCTCCTGCAGGTCTCTGCTCAAATGCCATCTCCAGAGAAACTGGCCCAGACTCCCACATATAAAACAGGGCCCTGCACCTGGTCCTCCCTTTTTTCCCTTTCACCCTGGGAGTGTCTCTCCGTGGCACTTGAAACCATCCAACATGCAAAACAATTAGTTCTTTACTGTTGTTTTGTGCCTCTCTCCAGAAGGCCAGCACCCTGCGCACAGCGATTTTTTTTTACTTTCTGTTGTGTCCCCAGAGCCCAGCACACAGTAGGCACTCAGTACAACCTTGCGGAGCGGGTGGGGAATGCGTGGCTGGAGGTGTGCAAAAGAGTCCAGGAGGCGTCCCGCACAGGGAAGGGGGCGGGGTTTGCCCGGCGCTTAGAGCCCCCTCAGGGAGGAAGCCAAGGCCCCCACCCCGCGTGTCCCCGCCCCCAGCCCCCGCCCCGCCCTCCCCCCGCCCCCACCCACCTTGCGCAGGTCCCGCGCCAGCGCCTCCTGCAGAAGCTGCTTGTTGTCCCGCAGGAAGCGGCCCAGGCCCTTGAGCTGCGCCGCCCTGAACTCCGCGGGCCTCGTGCGCCCCGTGCTGAAGGCCTCCCGCAGCCGCCGCAGGGTGTCCGCGAAGGGGTCCATCCTGCAGGGAGGAGGCAGCGTGGGCGGGGCTCCCCACCTTCTCGGGTGTTCTCCCGCGCCCCTGGCTGTAAGGCTATGGGCTCACGGGCACTCCTACAAAGACTGCGGGGTAACCCCTGAGGCCTGGGGCTGCTCCCCCTACACACGTGTACACGCGCGCACACACACACTCTGACCGACCCACAGTCCCTTCCCCTTGGCCAGTGGACAGGAGAGCCCTGGACCTAGAGGTGGGGGTAGGACAGCTCCCGGGGCTCTGGAGCAGCTACCCCACAGCCTCTAAGGGTAGGCAGGCAGCCAAGGGACTTCGCTTCTCCCTGCCACACAGAAATTAGACCCCAGCCATGGCCCCCGTCCCACTCTGGTGCCCCTCTCCGGAGATGGGGCAGAGCCTCATGACAGCCAGGCCTGTGTGGAGTAACCAGGAAGAGGTCGGTAAGTAGGGGACAGTCCGCCAACAGTCGCCATGGCCACCGCTAGGGGACAATCCAGACACAGAATGCACCGTGTCTCTTGTCCCTCTCCTGGGGGCACTGCCCCGGGAAGCCGGGCTGGCTGGTGGCAGTGCAGGGGGGCTGGGGGACCTGGGCAGTGGCCTCCACTGTCTCTGCCCCTGTCACCAGCCCCCGTTAGAGGAGCAGGGAACAGTGCGGGGCAGTGGCTGAGGGGGCAGTGATGCCTCCCTGCTGTCAGCAGCCAGGGCTAGAGATCCGGGTGGGGCCCCCACATTCCCCCGGGCCCCTGCCTGTTTACTTGAAGCTCATCAGAGGAGCAGGGTGACGTACTTGCTTCTTGGCCTGATGCCAAGGACCCGTGGGGACCCTTTCCTCCTGCCCTCTCTGACTCCTTTCCCTTCAGGTCTCAGTTTGGTGAACGCCTCCTCTAGGCAGCCCGCCCTGATTATTCCCTCATATGGGGAGTGGGTTTCATCCTCTCTCCCACTGGCCCCTCTTTGCCTCCCTACCTGAGTTAGGTCTTAGTTCCTCCTTATCTGTCAGGGGGGTAATGATTGTTCCCGCCAGCCGACATGCCGTTTTTCAAAGATGAGACCGTGCTGTCCAGTTCTGAGCCCAGGGTCAAGCGTCAGCGGGCCCAAGGCTGCCAGTGTTGTTAAGTGGCTACCCCACAGCCCTCAGGTTTCTGGCGTGATCCATGGCCCTCAGCGCTGAGTCTGTTCCAGCCAATAGGATGGCCTGGCCCGAAGGGCACTCCATGCCGAGAGTCTGGCTGGAGCCCTGGGCATGCGGGGAGAGGGGCAGGCTGACCCCATAGGCCTCCTGCTCTGGTTGGGAGAGACTGAGCAACCCCATGGGCCCCAGAGAAGATGCCAGCGTAGCAGAAAGGGGACATTCTCAGAGCCCCTCTCGGCCCCAGCCTTACCCCAGACCCCACCGCCCTTCTCAGAGGAAGGGGCACTGGCCAGTGCCAAGGCCTAAGAACCAGGAGCCCTCCCGGCCGTCAGAGCTGTAGTCTGGCCTTGTTCCCCCTGGCTCCACCTGCTACTGGCCCAATGACCTGGGGCAGGCTGCTCATCTCTCTGTCTCAATTTCCTTGTCTGTAAAGTGGGAATAATAATAGCACTTGCCATCACCCCAAGTAAATGACATAAGGCTCCCTAAAGCGTTGGCCACCGCTTGCGTGATATGGGCTCGAGAAAGGTCAGCTGCGATGACGATCACTAAGTACCCAGCCAGTGTTTCTTTCCCTCCACCTGCTGCCACTCCTTGTTCTCTGGATCCCTGCTGGGGGGTGTGGAGGGCAAAGCGCACCCACCTCACCTGCCCTCCCAGGGTTCTTTGCTTTTTCATAAGATATGTCTGCAGAACCCACAAAAATGCCAGGCACTTAACTGGAACGGCACACCCCTGGGCAAGGGAGGGGAGGGGAGCTCTGTGGGGGTGCACGTCTGGACGGTTCCAGCAGCCTTGCCTGGCAACACTGGGCCAACTCCCTGAATACTGCCCCCCCCACACCGGTCACTCTGGACCGAGGGACCGAGGGGTGCCCGCTAGGGGATGGGAAGCTGGGCACTGCCCAGGTGTGCCCAGGGGCACCACCGCCTCCTGCCTGGCGTTTGGGGGACCCTGGGCTTGTGACCTCACAAAGGGCACACAGGTGAGGGGCTTACTGGATCGGCCTGGACTGGGGTCTTTGAGCCCAGCTCTACCCCCCGAACCACACCCCTGGGGTACATGAGATATTGTGGAAGCTCATAAGGATGTCGAGTGACATTTCCTGTGCCGGCGTGACTCATTTGACCCCCCAACAGCCTGCCGAGGGCACCGTCTTCTCCCTCACAAGGAGAGGGACATCTAGGCACAGAGAGGGCAAGGAGGTGACCCAAGACCACCCAGCTTCTCTACACCAGAAACCAGAACGCAAAGGAATCTGGAGGAACAGAAGGCTGCCCACCCCCATTCTTCATCCCCCTACGTGGCAGCTTGACCTCTGGGGAGAGGGGACACCTCAGGGGCTGGCGTGAACAGCAGATGCAAGGAAAGGGGGCAGGGGCACGTGGCTGGACTCGGGCACTGCCCTCGAGCGTGAGAAGATGCACTGCTGGTCCCCCACTCTCTGCCTCTGACTCCTCACTATTCCTGTCAGTCCCCACCCAGCTTCCCCTTGTGGCCTTCTGGGGCTGAGCACTGAGGTCCCAGCAGCTGGCGGGCCCAGGGGTCCCCCACCAGCTAAGGGGGCCCTGGCTTCAGCCCCCTGTTGCATCACATCTGTTCCATCTGACCTCCTGCTCCCGGGGGAGGTGGGTGGGGTGGGAGTGGCTAAGGCAGCAGCTGACGACAAGGGACAGGCTTGTTTCCCTTGGCTTGGAGGCCAGGGGAGGACAAGCCACGTCTCCTCAAGGCCCTGGGCCTGGGAACTCCTCTAATTATCAGGATGAGCAGGCTCTGACTGCACATGCTGGCCTAGGTGCCTGACGTGGGTGTCCGCATGGCGCCCTGAGGGAAACTGAGGCCCAGACAGTGCATGGCGTCAGGGATGGGGTGAGTCAGCTGGGCACATGGTCTGCGGCCTCCAAAGAATCCCTGGGAATCTACTGCCCCGCCCTGAGCCCTGCACGGTGGCCCGTCCTGCTGATGAGCCCTGCATGGTACCACAGCCCCCCCCTTCTCCCCACCTAGCCTCTGTCATTCTCCCTCCTCTGTCATTCTCTTGCTTCTGACTTCTTGAGCAGTCCTGGATGCCTCCTAAGGGCACCCCCCTTTTTTGGAGCCCAACGTGGGGTTTGAACTCACAACCCTGAGATCAGAGTTGGATGCTCAACCGACTGAGCCACCCAAGTGCCTCCTTAAGAACACCAGAGATCTGGGCCCGAATCCTGACAGCCCTGTTTGTGAGCTAGGAGTGCCTGGGCAGGTTTCTCAGCTCCTCCGCGGCTCACCTTTCCCATCCATGAAATGGGGACAGTCCCTGCAGCTGCCCTTGGCTCTGCCGGGAGAATCCGGGCATGCGGTGCTGGGTGCGGGGCAGAGCCCTGTGCGCACTCAGTGGCCATGGCTCTGAACGAGTGCTATTCAGACTGAAGGACAGCCGTGCCAAGAGGGCTCCAGGGAGGAGACCCTGGGGAAGAGCTCAGGGAGACCCTGGCCCACTGTGGGCTCCAGGAAGGCAAGGACATCAACCTGAGACCCATGTGGGGGCAGCGATATGGAGCTGGCCAGGGTGACAGAGAGAAACTTGGTGCTCTGAGGGTCTGGGACCTCGATCGGGATGCCAGAGGTGGAGGTCACCTCGCCAGCCTTGGTGATCCCACAGGTCCTGGTACCCCAGAAGTTCTAGCAGAGTCCCCTCCCGACCATGGGGGCTGCAGGAACTGGCGATCAACCCTTGGCCTGTGGGCTGAGCCGATCCCAGTCCCAGCCCACAGAGAGGTTCCCTGATGCGGGCGAGTCCCTCTGATGATCAGTCCCTCCAGACAGGGCAGAGTCTGGCTGGTCCCTCCTTCCTGGACCCTGGCAGAGCCTATCCCAAGAAAGGGATGTCGCAGAATCACCGGGGACCCCGGCCCCAGCACGGGGCTCGCCTAGCAGTGCCAAGAAACTGTGTGTTGTCAGGTGGATGCTTGCCCCACCACTCCCCGCTCCCCTGCCAGGGACGGGGGTGCATTCCCTCCTGGGCAGCCAGGTCCAGAAAAGATGTGCTGTAACCGCGGCGGGAGGAAGACGGCCGCCCAGCTCAGACAAAATGCGGTGGCTGCCAGCCACCGGCCTCATGGGCCCCAGAGCCTCAGCCCCTCCCTCTCCAGCTCTTAGGTCTGGGCAGAGGAAGTTCCTTCCTCCTTCCCCTTTCTCCCAGACAGGCAGAGGAGCTCCTCTAAGACAAAGCCAGCCTGTGTATGTGCAGCCGCGAGTGGCCAGGCTGGCCCAGGCAGCCCACAGCCTGGCGTCCCCAAGCAAGCCCACCAGCCCGGTCCCGGGCCCTGACTGCCGGGGAATCGAATCCCCGCCTCCCTTTGGACAGCCTACCTGAGGCCCTGCCAAGCTGCCCTTCCTCCGGCCGGCCCTGCTCTGCCCCGCTGTCCTGTCGTTATGAAATGTCCAAGGCTGGGCGGGCCCCTGGGCGGGGCTGCCCTGGCCACGCGCCTGACCTTGGCTCTGGGACTGCGGGAAGCTGCAGGCGGAGACTTCGTTACCTCTGAGTCCTCTCCCGGACCACGGAGAAGGAGCCAGGGCCCAGGGAAGGCCAGCACGGGTCCAGGGCCACGCGGCCAGTCTTCAGGGAGCTCTGAGCTGAGGGGTCCAGCCCAAGGTCTCCCCAGACCCAGGACCCAGCTCAAGGAGGGGGAGAGCCCCAGGGCAGTGGCCCCGGGAGCTGTGGCATGGGGTGGGGTCTGGTGGCCTGGAGTAGCAGGGTAAGCCCTGCCCCCACGCCACTGCCCACGCCCACCCTCAAGCTGCCCTGAGCCTTGGTTTTGCAGGTGCAAAGTGAAGAGATGGGATCCAAGAGGGCTGGAGTCTGGAAAGACAGTCTCAGGGCCCACGCCCACGGGCCCCTCCATTCTCTAGCTCTCCCCGCATCTGTGCCCATCAACGCCACCTCATCCAGCACCCCCTCTCAGAACTGGTCACCTTGCACCCCGACTTTTCCCCATGGGAAAACAGAGCCCCGGAGAGCGGACCGGACTTGACCCCACAGGGCACGAATGGCCGGGCTGGGACCCACACGGGAAGCTTGTCACTCTGGAGCGGAGGAGTGGCCTCCATCCCCAGGGGTCCCTTCCCAACTCTGCCCTCTAGGACAGCTGTCATGATAAGTGTCCCCATGGTGCTTCCTGAGGTCTTGCTCCTCTGGGGCCTGAGCTGTGCCAAGGGGGCCCGTACTCTGTCTTGCCGCAGCCCCCACCCCACACACACCTGTCGGAGCCCGCACAAAGGGGGATGTTCGGAGCACCTGCTGCTGTCACACCGGCAGGTGATCGGGTTACAGCTGTGGGGGCAGGAGCATCCTTTGTGCCATCGCCTGCCACCCTGGGCCCGCCACTGCCCCTCTGTCTTAGTGCCCTGGGTGTCTGCCCGGTATCCTGGCCTGGGTTCCTGCACCGACCCGGCACTGGGGAGATGCTTCTCAGCGCCCCGGCCCTCCCCGCTGCCCCTGCCTACCTGGGGGGCAGGACACGTCTCCCGGCCCACACCTGCTCTGGCTCCCCTGGAGGCTCCCGTCAGCTGGGAGAGGGGGAAGGGGCTGCAGAGGTCCCCGTCCTCTGCGTGGGATGGAGCCCCCAGCCGCTGCCTGTCACGTGGCTCAGCATGTGACAGCGTGCCCTGCTGTCTGGAGCTGAGCCAGGCGAAGGCAGTGGCGGAGCGGGCACCAGGCGGGGCTGGGCTGGGGCTGAGCCTGACAGCCGTTAATCAGGCACCAGGCCCAGAGAGGGGCAGCCACTGGGCTGAGGCTGCACAGCCAACCAGGGGCCCACCTGGGGAGGCACTGGTGGGGGAGATGGGTGTTACAGGATCTGGAGGGAGCTTTCTGGGCCAAGGCTCGCCTTGCAGGGACCCTCGTGAACTTGTCACGAATTCGGGAACAGCCTGGGACTTCTCCAAAGAGGTCTGACCTCCTGGTACAGGGGTCCTACCCTGGCCTGGCCATGAAGCCTCCCCCGTCTGAGGGGGCCTAGCGCCTTGGGGAGGAATAGGTACCCTCCCTCCTCTCTGGGTTGGAGGCCTCTGTTGATCCTTGAAGGTGCGGGGGCTCAGTGCTGCTTGGAGGTTATGTCCCTATTGTGGAGAGCTCAAGATAAATGGGGAGCAATCTGTGTGGGGTCCCACCAAGAGACACCCTGAGAGCCAGCTCTGATGGCTGACAGGCTCTACCAAGGACCCAGGTTGGCCAGATGGGGTGCAGAGACATTGGGAGAAGGGACACAGAGGCCTCGCTCCCCCACTTTTTTTTTAAAGGTTTTATTTATTTATTTGACAGAGATAGGGATCACAAGCAGGCAGAGAGGCAGGCAGAGAAAGAGGAGGAAGCAGGCTCCCCGTGGAGCAGAGAGCCTGATGCGGGCCTCGATCCCAGGACCCTGAGATTATGACCTGAGCGAAGGCAGAGGCTTTAACCCTCTGAGCCACCCAGGCGCCCTCACTCCCCCACTTTTGCCTCAGCCCTGTGCTTTGGCGAGTCCTCAGGGTTTTAGTTTGGCGGCTGGGATGAAATGCCCTTGATTATCGTCCCCTTCGGCCTCCTTTTCCGGGGTGGAGAGGCGGGGGAGGGTGGGCTGGTCGCGGGTCACCCATCCAGTGGGCTCCTTAATTCACTCACTGGTTCACTTCCTCCCTCAGATCCCTGGTGAGCGGGGCTCACTGGCCTACGACCTGCCCCTGCGCATCTCGCCCCCTTGCCTGCTGACAGCGACTCAACCAGGCTCTTCCGCCCACCTGCTGAGTGGTCTTAAACTCGCTGTGGCCCCTCTCCCGTTTCCCCCCTTGAAGGACGGGGCTGACTCTGCCTGCCTCTGCCTCACAGGCTGCCGCAAAGGAGAAATAGGGGTGCCTGTGGAAACATCTGGTATACCGTAGGTACTCATCGGCATGGATGCCTTTCTGCCCCTTTCCCGCCCTCCTCAGGGAGGGGCCACTCTGGCCTTGTCCCTGAGACCCTGTCCCCCACTTTTCTTCCTTGTCTCTTGCCGTAGGGGCGATCCAACCCTGGCTCCTCTCCCCCCACCCCTAACCCCCCCAGCCTCCCAACGGTGTGCAAAGCACCTTGCCAGGCGCTCGACACAAATCCTCATGGGAGTCCCAGGCATTGTGGTCCTAGCTTGCAGGGAGAGATGGCAAGCTCAGAGATGTGCAGTGACCGGGCAGGCACACACAGGAAGAGTGACAGACGGGATTCTAGCCCGGGCAGCCCCACGGCGTTTCCAGGGTGCCCCAAGCCCTTGCTTAGGAGCCCATGGGGTCACCCTCAGTCCCGGGGGCCTCATCTCTCAGCCGAAAGCAGCAGGCTCTGTTTCTTGGGCGTCTGCTCTGCTAGGCACTGGCTGGTTTCTTGGCACCGGTGGTGACTGTCATCCCCAAGGCTTTAAGCTTAAAAAAATGGCAAAGAGTCAACTCCACGCCAGGTAAGTGGCGTCAGGTGACCGAGGAGTGGCCCAGCACGACCCTCTGTGGGACACAGTGTGGGGTCACATGATTTGGGTACCCCACAGCATCCCAGGAGATGTTTTGGGGCATCTAAATTTCTCTCTCCTCTTTTCTGTAAAGAACATTCTAGTATATCATCATGAGAACAAAAAAGCAAATCTATTAGAAAATAATTTGAAAACTGTTGCGGGGGTGGGGGTAGGAATATGGTGGCTCATTCCTGGGGACTTGGCGGAGAGGGAGCGCGTGAGGCCTGGATGGGAGTGGGAGGGGTGTGCTGGTCTCACTCGGTTCCCCGTCCTGGCAGGCCCCCCATGTCCGCCTGAGAGGCAGTCCCAGTCTCAAGGCCCAAGGGAGGAAGTGCGGTCAGCAGCCCCCCAGAGGGTCAGAGTGACCCAGGAAAAGCTGGCCCACGATCTGGGCTCCGGGATCTGGGCAGAGCCACGCCACTACCCACGTGCCTCCCTCTCCCCATCCCCATCCTCTGCCAGCACCTAAATCTAATCATGGAGCCTCCGGCTCTAGTATCTGGAAAGCTTTTGTGTCCAGGAGCGGTTCGCCCAGTCACATCCCAACCCCGCATCTGGACTGAGCCAGAGGCGTCTGTGGGCGTCTGGGCATCTGCAGATTTGGGGAGCCCCGGCGTGCCTGCTAACCACTTTCTCTGGCATCCCCGTGTGGGAATGCTAAGAAGAGCAGCGTTGCTCCTTACTTGGTTTGGGACGTTTGCTTGTGTATCCTTTGTGTCTTCATTTAAAAAAAAAAAGATATTTTTTTCTCATTTAAAAGGTAAATATAGGGCACCTGGGTAGCTCAGTGGGTTAAAGCCTCTGCCTTCCGCTCGGGTCATGATCTCAGGGATCGAGGCCCACGTCGGGCTCTCTGCTCAGCGGGGAGCCGGCTTCCTCTGCTCTCTCTGCCTGCCTCTCTGCCTATTTGTGATCTCTCTCTCGTTGTCAAATAAATAAATAAAATATTTTCTTAAAAAAGGTAAATATACTTCCTTTTTGCTTTTAATAAGGTTAGAATAGTATTGTTAAGCACTGGGCGTCAGAATGTCAGGTTTTGAACCAAGCTACCAGGACCTCCTCACAAAAATGTTCCAAAATGAATTCATTTTAATAAAGCAATTTAAAATTAAAAGTCACCAGGCACCCGGGTGGCTCAGTCAGTGGAGAATCTGACTCTTGGCTTTCAGCTCGGGTCTTGGTCTCGAGGTTGTAGGATGAAGCCCCGCGTCGGGCTCCTCACTCAGTGTGGCATCTTCTTGTGATTCTCTCTCCCTCTCCCTCTGCCTCTCCTGCTCGTGCTTTCTCTCTCTCAAATAAATCAATCTTTAAAAAATAATAAAATTAAATTAAAAGTCACCAGCAGAGCACAGAGGAGTTCCTGTGTAACAAGGACTTTTTTTTTTTTTAGAAAGAGAGAGAGAGTGCATGTGTGAGCTGTAGAGGGTGGGGAGGTAGGGAGGAGAGGCAGAGGGAGAGGGAGAAGCAGACTCCTCGCTGAGGAGGGAGCTGAATGCGGGAATCCGTCCCAGGACCCCGGGATCATGACCTGAGCTGAAGGCAGATGCCCAACCGACTGAACCACCTGGGCACTTCCTGACAAGGACTTTAGTTAAATGATTCTGGGACCCTAAGCTGAACAGCAACCGCTTTCATAGGCCTGAGCTGGGACCCAGAGAAAGCCTGCAGTCTCATGGGAAGTCAGCATCTGGGAAGCAGCCCGGCAGGAACTCGAGTTGTGGAAGGTTCTGGGACACACGGGTGTTGGTATTTTCCTTATGGAGGGAGGGCAGACCACGGGCTCCCTGGAACGACGTGTCTGCTCCCTGGCCACCTTCTCTTTGCTTTCTGGTTATTTCTTCAAACACACTGCTTGATTTCTTTTTGGGGACCTTCTGGTGGGAGATTAAAAAAAACAAACAAAAAACCTAATGGGTTCTGAGTCGGCTCGAGACAGTAGCTGTTCAGCCAGCCTTGCCCCCTCCCTCCCGGAGCAGAGGAGCCCACCTTAGGGACCTTCACCCTCGGGCCACATACACGGCGTCGGGGCGTGGAAACGCCTCACACAGCCTGTGTGCTTCTCCCCTTGCCTCACGCTCCCCACAGACAGTGGGCTCTTTGGTCACAGGGTCGAGAAGCTGCCTCTCAGAGCCTCCGCGTCCCTTCAGAAATCACCTATCTTCCTTCTCTCCATTCATAAGACTTTTGTAGGCCTGCCTTTTTCCTGATGTCGGGACAACTGAACCCCTCCCGCCCTGTCTCTCTCCGTAAGAGCTGTCCCGTCCGGCCTGGGACACCTCCTCTCTCTGGCCCGTAAAGATGTGCTCTGGTGTCCCAGATGCTTCTGCTCCCCTGGGCCCCTGCAACCCCGTTTTTAGCCAGTGACAGTCCTTTTCTGCCTCCTCCTGTCTGGTAGGTGGGGAGGCGTCGCGCTAGGGTTTCCCACACTAGTGCCAGAGAAGACCGGGTTACAGCTGGGGGCCGTCCTGGGGGCGCTGCTCCAGGCAGAGACGGCCCTCCTCCAGCCTCTTCCTCCCTGGCTTGTCCTGCGTTCTTGGCCAGCGGGGCTGGAGGAGACGTGGCTGACCAGCCAGCCTGGTTCACTTGGCTGAGTCATTTCTTTCCTTAGCAGCCTCTAGGGAAAAGGGGTTTTATAGACCACAGATGCTAGTGTCCAGCCCAGTCCCAGGTTTTGGAAGGGGTGAGGGCTTCTTCTTGGCAACTTCCTCTCTCTGCTGCAGAGCCCCCAGAACCCCCTGCCTCCTACTCCCTGCTCCACTGAGCTCACTCCCTGAGGCCATACCGCCTACCTCAGGCAGCCCACCTCTTCCCAGGTACGTCCCCTGCTCACCCACTGAATTCTACAGGACTGCATCCTCCTGGGGGCATCACAAGCCTGTGTGACCCGCCTCATGACCTCCTGGACCTCTTCACCCCTTCCTGCCGTGCGCCATCACCACACCCAGGATGTGGTCATCCCCCAAAGTAATGAACCTCAGTTTTCTGACCACAGCCTCCTGCCGCCTAGCCTCCCAGCACTGACTGCATCCCTGCTGTCCTGTCTCTTCCTGCCCTCCACATCCCCACCTCCCTGCCTTCCCAGCAACCCTTCTGAGATGGCTATTTGTCACCCATTCACTCACTTACCCATCCACTCACTTTTTATTTTATTTTTATTTTTTTTCAGTGTTCCAAGATTCATTGCCCATTCCCCACACCCAGTGCTCCACACAATAGGTGCCCTCAGTACCCACCACCAGCTCTCCCATCCCTCCACCCCCTCCCTCCAAGTCCCTCAGTTTGTTTCTGTGTCCAAAGTCTCCCCCTGTTTCGTTTCTCTCCCTGAATTACCTTATTTCCCATTTACTTTTCTTCTCTTACTGTCCTCTATATTACCCCATATGCACCGCAAGTAAGTGAAACCATGTGATACTTGACTTTCTCTACTTGGCTTATTTCACCCCATCCACTCACGTTTATTGAGCACCTACTAAGTGCTGGCACAGTCCTCTGCATGAGACCAAAGTGGTGAGCATTAGCCAGGGATGGGGGGAGGCAGGATGGGGAGGAGACCATTAAATCACAGGAAACCAGGAGGGAAAGAGTCAGAGGTGGGGGCCGCACCCATCATCGGGGTAGCTTCTTATCCTGAGAGCTGAGGGTGGGAAAGACACCCCCTGGGAGGAGCAGGAGGAAGGCTGATCCAACCAGAAGGAGCAGCATGGGCAAAGTGGGGCGAGGGAGGGAAAACGGACTTTTTTTTTTTTTAAATTGAGATGTAATTGACACATAGTGTGGTGTAAGTTTCAGGTATACAACATACTGATTTGACACGTTTATTTAGCAGCGTGATTGCCAACCGAGCGCTAGCTAACACCTGTCACATTCCAGAGTCATCATTTCCTCTAGAGGTGGGAATAATTGAGACTTAGGCTCTTAGCAGACTTTCTGTCTGTCGTACAGTTTGGTTGTCTGTAATCCCTGCACTGTGTCTTCCAGCTCCTTCCAGCTCCGGGACTCCTGTATCTTCCAGTTGCTGATATGTATCCTTGAATGACGCCTCTCCCATGCCCCCGCCCTGGGGCCTGGCCACCAGCATTCTGCTCTGGTTTGGGGGGTCAATTTTGTTGTCCTTTCTAGATCCACCTAGAAGATACCATTCGTGTTTCTCCACCTGTATTTCCCTTAGCCTAATATCTCAGGTCCATCCATGCTGTTGCAAATGGCAAAATTTCCTCTTTCTTCTCACAGCTTAAAGGTAGCTCACTGTATACATGTGCACCACATCTCCTTTATCCATCCATCCATTGATGGAGGCTTAGGTTGTTTGCGTATCTTAGCAATTGTAAATAATACTGCAATGGAGCGTCTGGGTGGCTCAGTTCATTAAGCATCTGATTCTTGGTTTTGGCTCAGGTCATGACCTCAGGGTCATAGGATGGAGCGGGGAGTCTGCTCGAGATTTTCTCCCTCCTTCTGTCCCTCGCCCCCACTCTCTCACACACTCTCTCTCACTCTAATAAGTAAGTAAATAAAACCTTAGGGGCGCCTGGGTGGCTCAGTCAGCTAAGCAGCTTCCTTTGGCTCAGGTCATGATCCCAGCGTCTTGGGATCGAGCCCCCACGACAGGTTCCTTGCTCAGCAGGGAGCCTGCTTCTCCTCTACCTGCCACTGCCCCCTGCTTGTGCTCTCTCTCTCTCTCTGTCAAATAAATAAATAAAATCTTTAAAAAAGTAAAATCTTAAAAAATAATACTGCAGTAAAATGGGAGTGTAGATATATTTTTGATAACCCGTTTTCATTTCTTTGGATATACATCCAGAAGTGGGATTACTAGATCATATGGTAGTTTTATATGAGCTTTCTGAAGAACCTCCAGGCTATTCCCTAAAGTGGCTGGACCAGTCTACTATCCCACCAACAGTGCATAAGGGTCCCCTTTTTTCTACATCCTCGCCAATACTTGATACTGTTCGTCTTCGTGATTTATAGTCCTTTTTATAGGTGTGGTTTTGATTTGCTTTTCTATGATTAGTGATGTTGAGCACTCTTTCCTGGATCTGTTGGCTCTTGGGGTGTCTTCTTTGGGAAAAAAAATGGCTAGTTAATTCTTCTGCCCATTTTAAAATCAGAGTATTTGTTTGTTTGTTGTTGCTGAATTGTAGGAATTCTTTATGAATTTTCAAACCCCTCACCTGATATGTGGTTTGCAAATCATCTCTCCCATCCTGTAGATTGCCTTTTATTTTAATGCTTTCTGTCGCAGTGGAGAAGCTTTTAAGTTTGATGGAGTCCCACCTGTTGATTATTTTCTTGTGTTCATGCTTTTTGGTGTCATATCCAAAGAATCTTTCCAAGACTAATGCTAAGGAGCTTATTCCCTGTTTCCCTCTAGTTTTGCCATATCAGGTCTCATGTTTAAGCCTTTGATCCATTTCACAATTAAATTTTGTGAGGGTATACGATAGGGGTCCAATTTCATTTTTCTGTGAGCAGTTATTCGGGTTTCCCAACACTATTTGTTGAAGAGTCTGACCTGGGAACTGTGTATTTTTTAAAAAGCTTCTGGGGTGTTTCAGCCAGGGTGATAGCCAGTGCTGGGGAGCCTCAGCTCCTGCAAGGCAAGAACTTCAGGGACTCGCTGCAGCCCAGACCCCGCGGGGGCTCTGCACCTGGGCTGTCGAGTCCCTGGCTGTGTGAGCCCGCGGTGGGGCTGGGGGGCTCTTTGCTGACCTGCAGACGCGTTGCATGGGGGCAGGAGGTGGGACTCGGGGTGATTGTTGTAGCACTGTGGGGACCCTATTACGGGCCTGGCACTTGTCTAAGGGTCTGCATTCACTTAGTAAACTGGTAACAGCCCTGGGCAGCAGCGCTGAGTGAGAAAACGGAGGCACAGAGAAGTGGAGTGAGTTCCGCAAGTCGCAAAGTCAGGAAGCGGCTGCGTGAAAATTCGAACTCACACCTCGGGTCCCTGGGGCGTCGCTGGGGCGGGGTCCGGGCGGTCCCCCACCCCCCGCGCGCGCCCGGACTCCCTAGACCCGCCCCTCGCGAGGGGGCGGCCCGCGGGGCGGGGCGGGGCGGGGCCAGGCCGGCCGGGGGCGGGGCCGCGGGGAGGAAGTGCCCCAAGGGCTGCTCACCCCAGGGCGGCCGCGGCCAGTGCTCCGGCGGGGTCGGGCCATGGAGGCGGTGCCTCCGCTCTACCCGGTGGCGGGGACCGCGGGGTCGCAGGGAGATGAGGACCGGCTCGGCGTCCCCGACGGCCCCGGGGCTCCGGTGAGCGGGGGCGGGTCTGTGAGGGGGTGCGAGGACCCGGAGCGAAGGGGAGCCTCCCCGGCCGTGGGGTGGGCGGCGGGGCGGCGGGCGCGGACCCGGGGGCTCCCGGGCGGGAGTTGGGAGGCTGCGCCCGGGCCCCCTGCCCGTGTGCGAGCGCCGTGCGTGCCCCGCAGCTGGACGAGCTGGTGGGCGCGTACCCCAACTACAACGAGGAGGAGGAGGAGCGCCGCTACTACCGCCGCAAGCGCCTCGGCGTGCTCAAGAACGTGCTGGCGGCCAGCGCGGGCGGCATGCTCACCTACGGCGTCTACCTGGGTAGGCGGCCCCGCGGGCTCCCGCGCCGGAACGCACGGCTTCCCGCGCCCGGCCTCCCCTCCCAGCCCGGGTCACGGGAGGAGAAACCTGAGGGGCCCGTTGGCCTTCCTTCCTCTTTCACTTCCCCAAATGCCGCCCCGCGGCTGCAGCTGCGGCCCTACCACACGAGGTGGGGTCCCTGGGCAGCGTTCCTGGTTCCCAGCCAGAGCCTTCACGGGCGTGTGGGCTGGACTGGGCGCCCCGGGCAGGTGTGCGGCCTCCCGGACCTGGAGCGAGGGCTGCCCGTGCGTGTGTGTGCGCGTGTGTGGGTGTGAGGGGGTCTGGATTCGCGTGGCTGGCGCCGCCACTGGCTGTCAGGACGCTTGGCCCCGTCCGCGCAGCCCTCTCTGCCCGCATTCATGGGCACGGGAATCCGGGACGACTTTGGCGGCGGGAGCTCCCTTCGAGCTCCTGTGCCAGCTTCCGTTGGGCTGTCCCCGTCATGCCGGCTCCCTGTCCCCAGGCCTCCTGCAAATGCAGCTGATCCTGCACTATGACGAGACGTACCGCGAGGTGAAGTACGGTAACATGGGGCTGCCCGACATTGACAGCAAGATGCTGATGGGCATCAACGTAACCCCCATCGCGGCTTTGCTCTACACACCTGTGCTGATCAGGTGCGATGCCGCTGTGCTGCCGCTGTGCTGCCGAAGGCGTTCGAGGGCTGTTGGCCCATGGTGTTCTGGGGGGCAGGGAGCTGGGGAGGGGCCTGGCCTACCTGGAGGGGTGAGAGAGAATGGGGGAACCTGGCTTTGGGGAAGGAAGCTGGAGCTTCACCTGAGGACACATTTGACACAGCAGAAATTCACTCTTGCTTCTTCGCTCAGCTTGCCTCACATGACATTGCCTTGGTGCCCTCCTTCGTGGCCTGGAGGTACAGTGAGTGATCTTTGGGATCAGGGCTGTGGAATCTCTGGAGAGAATTTGAGCAGTGCCCCCAGACCCAGGCACCAAGCCTGGCCCAATCAGCTGTGGTCAGTGTTGAGGGACGTTTCTCACTAAAAAGACATGGCTGGGCAGGTGCCCCAGAAGGTTTACCCTACACCCGAGCCTTGGCAGCTTCTGGTCCAGCCTCCTGGCCGGTGCAAAACTCCTCTCCCCAAGCACGGCCCTCCCCAGGAGGTGGGTCTCTGCTCAGAGACTAGCAGACAAGTCAGATGGGTTTTAACTCCTCTATCTTAAACCAAAAACCAAACAAACAAGAAACAAGCCCCAAAACTCCTTTAACATAATTGTACAAACAGCATTAGAATCATAACTGAAATCAGAAAAAAATGTCCTCCCCAGGCCTGCCAGTAAATCAGCTGTTTGTTGTCGCCCGCCCCCCAGCACAGATGGGTAACGTTTATGTCCTTGTCACCGGAGTGTGTGTGATGTTCACTTTTACTTTCTTTCCTTTCACTGCACACATCTTGGCCTGCTCCTCAGTCTTCACACTGAGGACTTTGTGAGGGAAGCATTCTCGGCAGAGGTGGGGGCGCCCAATCGTGGCTCAGAGTCGGACATTCTGCTCCCTCTGCTTTTTGCACGTTGACTTTGTACTTGTAGCTCTTCCCTTCTTCTTCTTTTTTTTTAAAAAATATATTTTTTTATTCAAGAGAGAGCATGAGCAGGGGGAGAAGTTGAGGGAGGGGGAAAGGGAGAAGCAGACTTTCCATTAAGTACCCTTCGGGACGTGGCGCTCGATCCCAGAACCCTGGGATCATGACCTGAGCCGAAGGCAGCTGCTTAACCTGCTGAGCCACCCGGGCGTTTTGGTCAATCACCTTTAAATACAGTGTGACGCTTTCTCAGAGTCAGCAAGGCTGTTGTCCTAGGGGCCAGTGGGCAAGAAACTTCCCAGATGAGCACAGTGGAACTGGGAGAGCAGTGGGCAGGGAAGAAGATCTACCAGCCCTGGCGCTGACCCCTCTCTGGTCCTCATTTCCTTGCCCTAGTTTGGGTTGTGTTCCTGGGGGCCCTGAAGCCATAGCACATGACACTGGCTGGAGAAGGGGGATTGGCTAGGCAGCCCAGAGCACAAACGAGGGCTGGATGTATCCACTGACTCATCACTCCCCCCTTAACTCCTCCGTCCTTGCAGCAGCCATGAGAGGCTTGTGCTTCGGGCTCTGTGCCCAAATGAAGCTGTGAAAACTGAAGCGCGTGGACACAGGGCGCCCCTGAGACCACGAACAAGTCCATATCTCTGCTACTCCATCTTGGAGCCTCTGACTCTAAGGCCAGGGATTTGCTCCCTACCTCACACCATGTCATGAGCTGGGACGTGAGCTGTGGCCGCCCTGGCTTCAGGCCACAGTAGTCTGGGTAGGCTCGTGTGCCAGCGTCCCTCCCTCTGCTCACAGGTTTTTTGGGACCAAGTGGATGATGTTCCTGGCTGTGGGCATCTATGCCCTCTTTGTCTCCACCAACTACTGGGAGCGCTACTACACACTTGTGCCCTCAGCCGTGGCTCTGGGCATGGCCATTGTGCCTCTCTGGGCCTCCATGGGCAACTACATCACCAGGTAAGCCTGGTGGGCATCAGGGCGGGAGGCTGGAGACCTGGCTACGTCTCTGCTGCATTGCTAATGGCCGGGGGACCATGGGCAGCAATGCTTTCCGCCTTTCGGGCTTCAGCTTCCGCATCCATGAGATGTAGCCCATAGCCCTGGGGGAAGGAAGCAGAGACATCTGGTCGAGGTCAGACTAGGGGAGGCTTTCTCTCCTTTGTGGTCCAGGATGGCTCAGAAGTACTATGAGTACTCCCACTACAAGGAGCGAGATGAGCAGGGTCCCCAGCAACGCCCGCCACGGGGCTCCCATGCACCATATCTCCTGGTCTTCCAGGCGATCTTCTACAGCTTCTTCCATGTGAGTACCACCTATAGGGCCACTGGGGGAGGGTATTTCAGGCCCAGAATTCACACACTGGAGCCCATCCCGTAGTCTCTTTTCATCCCTTTAGTCCCACTGGCCTTTCTTGAGCCCAGCCTCTGCTTACTTGCTTCTGATGACTGAGACCTCATCCCCTCTCTGTGCGGGAGAAGGTCCTCCTGCATTGGGCACTCCCTCCCTCCTGCCACGAGGCTGCCCCCAGAGCTGGGAGGGCTCTTGTTCTGCCAAGCCTGTGCCCGTACCCCTTCCAGATCATGCCTGTGCCCCCTACTTGGTTCTGAGCCTGGCCCAAGCTGCCCTCCTGCCCACAGCTGAGCTTCGCCTGTGCCCAGCTGCCCATGATCTACTTCCTGAACCACTACCTGTATGACCTGAACCACACACTCTACAACGTGCAGAGCTGCGGTTAGTCTTCATGGGGTGGGGTCCCCAAGGCCTGCTCACCCCCCTCATTGAGTTATCTAGCAGACACTAGGCTCTTTAGAATGCCCAGAGAGGATGCCCTTGCCCACAGGTTCAGGGCTAATGGCCCAGTGGGCAAGGCATAGGGCCCTGTAGGAGGATATAGTTAGGACATTAGACCCAGCCTCATGGGGACAGGGTGCATCAGGGGAGGCTGCCTGGAAGAGGTGCCATTCGGAGTGAGGCTTCTGGGGGTTATCTCTCAGGGCCATGCATACCCTCAGAACTCAGTCCCTGCAGGGTGAATGTATGGGGTTGGGGTTGTACTCCTTGTCCAGCTTCCAGGCAGCAAGGCAGGGGTGGGGGGAGGGGCTCCTCTCTTTGCTGCTCTTCCAGCCCCAGTGGCCCTCACCTCCAGACTGCTCCCCAGATGAACCCTGCCTTTGCAAGCACTGCCCTCACCCACCACCTCTAACTCTCCCCCTCCACCCCTGCGCCTTGCAGCATTTCTTGGTGGTTGAGTTTACAGTGTGCTGTACTCCCTGTCCCCCACCTGCCTCTCTCCAGGTACTAACAGCCAGGGCATCCTCATTGGCTTCAACAAGACCGTTCTGCGGACGTTGCCACGGAGTGGAAACCTCATTGTGGTGGAGAGTGTGCTCATGGCGGTGGCCTTCCTGGCCATGCTGCTGGTGCGGCCCAGGATGGGGTGGGGCAGAGGCAGTGAAGTCTGGGGACCGAGACAGGGAGAAAGGGGTGTGATCTGGGCGCATTGCTGGCAGCCTGGGCAAGGTGGGAGCCCTGGTTTGAGGTGGGAGCCAGGGCTGAGTCTTGTGGAGGAGGCCTGAACCTAGTGGCCAGGCTAAGGCTCGGGACTGAACCTGGAGTTGGAATCCCAGAGGCCAAGGGAAAGGGGACCAAGCCTGGTCCAGCGTGGAGCTGGACACAGGGTCTGAAAGGGCTGGGCTGGCGGTGGAACCCAAGAAGCAGAATTAATATATTGGGGGTGTGATCTGGGCGTGGCCTCTTCCTGGAGGCGGGGCTGGGAAGCCTAAGTCGGACCAGCGTCTCTGGGGGCGGGGCTTGGGCTCTAGGAGGCGGGACCCAGAACTGTGGGTGTGTGCGGGGCGGGGTCTGAGAGCCGGCGGCTGGGCCGCCCTGCCCCCCACCCACCAGCTCGCTCTTGGATCCGCAGGTGCTGGGCCTGTGCGGCGCCGCCTACCGGCCCACTGAGGAGATCGACTTGCGCAGCGTGGGCTGGGGCAACATTTTCCAGCTGCCCTTCAAGCACGTGCGCGACTTCCGCCTGCGGCACCTGGTGCCCTTCTTTATCTACAGTGGCTTCGAGGTGCTCTTTGCCTGCACTGGTCTCGCCCTGGTAAGTACAGCCTGCGTAGCGTTGCCAGGTAAAATTCAGGACTTCCGGTTAAGTTTGTATTTCAGATAAAGGATGAGTACGTTTATGAGTGTGTACAGCCCTGTCCCAGATATCCCCCTCCCTCATTCTCTTCCCTGGCTCCCCCATCCCCCTCTGCCTTAGGCAAATTATTTTAAGCTCTCTGGGCCTCAGTGTCCCTCCACGTGAAGTGATTCCAACAACAGTGCCTACTTTCAGAGGTGGTGGATCCCGCCCGTGGGGCATGTGGCTCCCTGCGGCTGCAGCCTTGGTATCTGGGGACGCTTTCCAAGCCTCTTCCCCTGTCTGGGCCCTCACAGCCTTCCCATGAACCTTGGAGGGAGTTAGCCCTGACCTCTAGCACTCACCCTTGTCCTCCCTGCAGGGCTACGGTGTGTGCTCCGTGGGGCTGGAACGCCTGGCCTACCTCCTCGTGGCTTACAGCCTGGGCGCCTCGGCCTCCTCCGTCCTCGGCCTGCTGGGGCTGTGGCTGCCGCGCCCGGTGCCGCTGGTGGCTGGGGCCGGACTGCACCTGCTCCTCACGCTCGGCCTCTTTTTCTGGGCCCCCGCACCTCGGGTCCTGCATCACGTTTGGATCCTCTACATAGCAGCCGTCCTCTGGGGTGTGGGCAGTGCCCTCAATAAGACTGGGCTCAGCAGTGAGTATGGGCGCCGGGATGGCAGAGGACCCCGTGGCTACCTCGGGGTCGTTATGGAGAGCACAGGCATCCCGGGGAGAGACATAGGACCCCACGGGTACCCTGGGGCCTGTTACGATAGAGGTGGGCACTCAACTGACTGAGCCACCCAGGTGCCCCCCGAGAGGGCCTCGTTATGTGAAAGAGCTGGGAGCAGGCATGAAGCCCCAACACCAGTCTACAGAGTGGCAGGGTGCATGCCCTGAGTCTGGGCTGCTGGGCCTCGACACTGAAGTACAGCCCTGTTTGCAGGAAGGAGGGGGTGGGTCAGAGTTCAGCGGAGTGACGCTCTCTGCCCACAGGCGGGCATAGGCCAGCGACACACGGTTGGTACACACAGCCACAGCCCTGTGGGCCTTCCACATCAGCTTCTGTTCTGATGGGCCAGTGCTGTTAACAGTTTTGAATGTCAGCCCTGGAGGTGTGATGTGGTGGAGGCATGTCTGCCATGGGCAGGGCAGGGGCTGGCTCAGGAGACCTGTTCACCCCCCATTAGAGAGTCGGCCATCTGTCCTTGTCATTGGGCGTGAAGCCCCACACTCAGGGCCACTGTCTTGGCCGCTGCTCAGAGCCAGCCAGCTTGGGTAGCTTGGGTCCATGACCTGTCTGGGCGTGGGCCTGGACCTGGCATCCCCTTCTACCTGCCCAGCTCTGCTTCCTGCCTCCTCGTTGTGAACCTGGGGGGCTCTGTGTCCCTTCCCAGCAGCCCCAGCGGGTACAGTCACACCGCAGGGATGTTGATGTCCCAAGTGACAGGTGGCGGTGCAGCGTGCCAGGTGCCCTGCGGGCTTTCTTGCATAAAACCTCCTAACACAACATATAATATGTATCATATCGTTTTGCAGGCCGGCAAACTGGCCATGGAGTTAACTTAGCCTGAGTCATCTCTGGAGCTGACATTTGAATCCTCGTCTCTGTACTAATTCTCTGCACTTTACGGTCCCGAGACTAAAGTCTGCGTCTCCTCACTCCTGTCCACTCTCTCCTCCCACCCCAGGGAGGATTCCTTGAGAAATAGTTCAAACCTCCCAACTTCAGGTCTGATTTGCAGAAAGCTTGTTGCCGCAGTTTGCCCTCCCTGAGTCCTGGGTGAGGAGAAACAGCCCCCGAAGGCCTGGTGTCATGCACCCGCGGTCTGAGAGGACAGGAGATGATTGCACACACAGATTTCTGCTTTGGAGGCCACGCATGTGCCCTAGAATGAGGCCCAACTGTACCCCCCACCCCCCAGCAAGATTCCTGTTCCTGTCTTTGCTTGGCTTCCCAGGCTGCCTAGCAAGCAGGGTGTCTACCGGGGGCAGGCCAGGACTGGATCACAAGGGTTTTCTAGGCGCTCCAAGACTAAAGGCTGAGACCAGCCCAATGCAAGGCCTAGGGTGGGTCCCAGCTGGGAGATCAGCCCCTCTGGGCCCCGGGTGACACCTCTCCCCTTCCTGCCGTGTCCTGTCCACCTGCAGCACTCTTGGGAATCCTATATGAGGACAAAGAAAGGCAAGACTTCATCTTCACCATCTACCACTGGTGGCAGGCCGTGGCCATCTTCGCCGTGTACCTGGGCTCAAGCCTGCCCATGAAGGTGAGCCTAAATGTGGTGGGAGGAGGGTCTCTGGGGACTTAGGCACCCCACTGGCCAGCCCGCAGCCCACAGATACTTTTGCAGTCCCCGAAGGGCACCATTCCCAAGGGCTGGCCTACCGAGTGGCCCCAAGGCAAGACCCTCTCACCGTCTCACTTCCCACAGCCCTTAGTTTACCCATCTCTGAAGGGGTTCACGTCTCTTCCCTTGTGGGTGCCTCCCAGCCACCTTGTGGGTCCTTTGATGACCTGTTCAGATGTCATCTCTGAGCTGTCCCCAGCACGCAGGGAGTAGCCATCCTTGTTCTCTGCTCCCACCTATTGGTAGGCCAGTTTAGCAGGTCCCCACCAATATTTGAAAAAATGAAATAGAAGAGAGCAGGGAATGTGGTGCTTGTATTTGTGTATGTACCGTTATGGTGGGGAATTATATTTGGCTGTGGGTTATGGTCAAAATCCTCAGAGGGGCTTTTCCTATGGTCCCTGTGTGTCAGGGACACAGTGGTCATAGCCCCAGTGACAGGCACAGCTGGCTGTAAGCCTTTCCCCGCGGGAGGGTGCTGAGGAAGCTGGGGTGTTGGGACAGAGAAGGAGCGGCGCGGGGATAGGCAGGACGCGGGAAGGCCTGTCCCTGGAGGGGCTGGCCGGGAAAGGCGCGGGGCCGGTGGCCCGCGGGACCCCTGCACCGCTGTCTGTGCCCGCAGGCCAAGCTGACCGTGCTGCTGCTGACGCTGGTGGCGGCCGCGGCCTCGTACCTGTGGATGGAGCAGAAGCTGCGGCGGGGCGCAGTCCCGCGCCAGCCCCGCATCCCGCGGCCCCAGCACAAGGTGCGCGGCTACCGCTACCTGGAGGAGGAGAACTCGGATGAGAGCGACGCGGAGGGCGCGCCTGGCGGCGGCGGCGGCACCCCCGGAGACGGCGTGGAGGAGGAGGCACCGCCCGCTGGGCCCCGGCCGGGCCCCGAGCCAGCCGGCCTCGGCCGCCGCCCCTGCCCATATGAACAGGCCCTGGGAGGAGACGGGCCGGAGGAGCAGTGAGGGGCCCGGCCTGCTCGCCAGCCTCAGTTTCCCGCGTCTCTGGCGGGACTGTGACCACGCCATTCTCAGGAAGGACCTTCTCCCCGGACCGCAGGCTCCGGAACGTCCGTCCCGTAGCTCCGGGCCACCTGCCACGCGGCCCCTCCTCCGCCGGGGTGGAGCTTTAAGAGCCCTGGGCCAGGCCCGGGGTTGGAGAGACAGCACAACCCGCTCTCCCCCGCTCCGGGGGCCGCTCTCCACCACCCCTCCCCAGGTCCGAGGAACGACGGGGTCCTCCTGCCGCAGCCCGCACCCCCAGTCCCGCCGAGCGCAGCTCTCAGCGTCCGGCCTCGACAAGGTGTGTCACACTGTATCCCTGCGGCCCGTCGAGGAGCACGACTTTTTATAGAAAATGAAAATTAAAGAGGTTTTGTATTGCCCCAATTGGGAAGTGTCAGGCTGTGGGAGTGAGGAGAGTGCCCCGGATGTGTGCCCCCTTACCCTGCTGCGCTGCGGAGTTCAGACCCTCCTGGACCCCCGCGAGGGTGAGGCTCCGTCAAGCCCCGCCCATCGGGCTGTTCTTTCCCCTGGAAGCCCCGCCCCTCCCCACACCTTCCCACACCTGCTTGTTTCGCGGGTCCCACCCGGTCCGCTCCCGAAGCCCCTGGGTTGGCCCGCAGGGGGCAGAGCAGAGTGTGAGGGGGCTGCCTGTTCAGTATTTCTTTGGGGGGGGGGCGCTGTAGAAACTTACTGACGCACCAGGGAAGCCAGGAACCGAGAATGTTGGGCACCCCTGGGTTGACAAAGGGCTGGCACAGAGAAAACTCTGAACGAACGTCAGCTGTTGTATACCTGTAGTGAGTCCCTCCCTGGACCCTAGGATGCCCCTTGCCCAGAGGACTGGCTGCATTCTTTCTGGGCCCAGTACTAAGGAAGGTGAAATCCATGGTCTGTGACCCCTGAGAAGGGAGCCCCCCTGGCCTCGGGTCTTCTGCAAACCAACATAAGCCAGTTAGCCAATTGTCTTTGTCAGATTCTGGGGTCCTGCAGTCGGAGAGGACAGGGAAGGCGACAGCTATAGCCAGGGTCACAGGTCGCCTTCCCCAGACTCCCCACCAGGTGGGCTGCACGTTCAAGCAGGTGAAGAACCCAAAGCGTCCTCCCTTACACTCGGACTTTCACTGACCAGCAGACCCAGAAAGGGTGACCTCATGTGACCTGTAGTCCGGGGTTGTGCCCACACTGCCGTCCAGTTCCCGATCAGCATCTGTGTGGGAAGGAAAGTTCTCTGGCAGCAAATCCACATCCTCCTGGCAGGATTCCAGCTAAAGTCGGGTCAGAGCTGAGCAGACCCTTGGAGAATAAGGCTCTGAATGCAGGGCCAGGTGCTATTCAGAGGAGTGTGGACCCCTGGGTGTGCCAGGCAAGGTGGAGAGAGCGTGGGAATAGGTCTACAGTTTTTCACGGTCCAGAGTCCTGTCTAACATCCATCTGGATACTAGACAAAGACTCTGATGTTGAACAGATAGGAAGGTGGTCCACGATCGTGGAGCAGCCACTTGGGAGGGGAGCATGGTTTCTGATCACGGCTCCTCGTGGCAGGTGAGTTCCCCGCCAGAAGACTGTCACACACCGTGTCCCTCCTCCTGGCACGTGGGCGAGACCCACACACGGACCCATGACAGGCAACACGTGAAGGCTACACGCAGATACATATTGTAGGCACCGCCCATGTGCTCGTGCACATCAGGCCACACCCATGACCAGCCGCGCTCAGAGCAGGTGGCGTGGCGGCCAACCCCCGGCAGGCTGGCCCTTTTGAGGCTGGGCCAATCCAGCTTCGATATGTGAACGCCCAGCCCCTTGGCAGCTCCAGGTCTGGTTGTAAGGTATGCCATTGGTATCATGTCGCCTCGTCTGTCACCTCTGGATCGGGTGCAGTTTCTGGACCCCTGAGTGGAAGGAAGATCAGACTCTGTGTCGGGGCTATCCTTGCTCTGACTCTGACCGCCAGCATTGCTCCAAGAATGACTCTGTGATTTGGTCACTCTGCACCAGGAAGATTTTTATTTATTTATTTATTTGGTTTAAAAAAGATTTATTCATTTATTTGAGGTTTTAAATCAAATGACTCTAAAAATCTACAGTCTAAGATCTGATCTTTAACTTCTCAGCAGCAGGTTAGACAGCTTGAAATTCTTCTTGGAAACACCTAGGGATAAGAAATAAGATTCTTTTTTAAATATGTAGCTGAGCTCTTGAGAAAGTAAGCAAAGTTCAAACTGAAGAGGGATTGGAACCCGGATCAGGGAGGGGAGACCCAGCAGCTGCCTGGGTGGGAGGGGCTGGGCTCCGAGACCACTGGCCACACGCTGAGGACTGCCACACTTCCTGGGCAGGCAATTGATAATATGGCCTCACAGAAGGCCGGGACAATGGAGAAGCAACACTCAGGGAAAGGGATAGAAGAAATTCCAGCCACAGACACAGAAAAATATAAGGAACTCTGGGCTTTGGGTGGGAAAAGTTTCCCTTGAGACAGGCATGCTTTAGAAAAGTTTGAAGTGCCTACAAGGGAGGCTCCCCATCTGTATGGTCTAGGAGCCCTAAAGTTGAGAGATTGACCTTAAAAAGTATGGGGGGGTGCCTTGGTGGCCCAGTCGGTTAAGCGTCCACCTCTTGATTTTGGCTCAGGTCACAATCTCAGGGTCGTGAGATCGAGCCCACCGTCGGGCTCCACCATGCATCAGCGGGGAGTCTGCTTGAGATTCCCTCTCTCCCTCTGTTCCTTCCCCCAACTTGTGCACACGCACACACATAGGCACCCATGGATATGGCATAAAATGTATTCATCACATAGTAAACAGTAAACGGATTCCCCAAAGAGGAGGCTCCGTGGGTCTGAGATGAAGCAAGAATGAGGAGCAAGGACCACTTTGGATCTTTGCTCTGGTTAAGGGGGGACCTGAGCTGAGGGGTACCCCACAGACAGGCTGGAGCTTTGGTGGTGTGAAAGGGACCTGCAAACACATTCAGCTCAGTGAAAGAAGCTGGACACAAAAGGCCACATAGTACAGGATCCTAGCTACGTCAAAGGTCCAGAAGAGGCAAATCCTTAGAGTCAGAAAGCAGACTGATAGGGGCAAGGGGCTGGGGCTTGGGGAGAATGAGTGACAGCTGATGGGTTTGGGTTTCTCTCTGGAGTGATGGTAACATTCTAAAAGTGGCTTGTGGTGATGGTGGCACAATTCTATGAATATACTGAAAGCCACTAGATTATCCGTTACAAGGGTGAATTTTAGGGTATGTGAATTAGATTTTAGTAAAGCCGGTATTGAAAGGAAAGGAATCTGGCATACGGTTGAAAAATCCAGGATAATTATAGGTCTGTGGAGTGAGGGAAAATATCTTCAATGAAAGTCTCTAGAAGATTAGCAGAGTAGGCATTAATTAGAGAGGGCAGGGCAGGTAGGCTCACCAGGGTTTGATTAAGGCTGTGGGCTGAGATTTTAGTTCGAGGTATGCAAGGGTGCCTGGCTGGCTCAGTCAGCAGAGCATAGGACTCTTGATCTCAGGGTTGTGAGCTTGGGCCCCACATTGGGTGTGGAGATCACTAAAAAATAAATAAGCTTAAAAAAAAGAGTAGACATACAGTTGACCCTTGAACCACATGGGTTTGAAGTGTAGAAATCTACTTATGTTTGGATTTTTTACAGGATGGCACTGTAAATATATTTTCTCCCCCTTATGTTCTTTCTAACATTTTCTCTCTTTTTTTTTTAAGATTTTATTTATCAGACAGAGAGAAACACAGCTAGAGAGGGAACACAAGCAGGCGGAGTGAGAGAGGGAGAGGCAGGCTCCCCTCTGAGCAGGGAGCCCGATGCGGGGCTCGATCCCGGGTCTCTGGGATCATGACCTAAGCCAAAGGCAGACGCTCAACCAACTGAGCCATCCAGACACCCCACTGACGTTTTCTCTTTGCTAGCTTACTTTATGGTAAGAACATGGTACCCAACACATAGAACATACCAAATATGTGTAAATCTAATCGACTGTTTCCATTATCCATAAGGCCTCCTGTCAACAGTAGACTATCAGTAGCTAAGTTTGGGAGGATTCAAAAGCCATATTCAGATTTTCAACTGCATGGGGGATCAGGGCCCCTAAACCTCAGATTGTCGAAGGGTCCAACTGTAATGTTATTTGGAGGGATTCTGGGTCTGAGAGTAAAAACGGGAGGTTGGGGCTTAAGGTAAGTTTGGAGAGAGATTTGAGGAGTGGTGTGAATTTTTTAGACAGCGGTAGGGGGAGGAAAGAGCGCATGGGGGAAGGTGACGCGAGGTCACTACCTGGCGGTCAGAGGGTTGTCACCATTGGGAATGAATCCAACGTCAAGGCAGTGGTTATCAGATGCAAGAGTGATTTCATTGGAATTTGAAACAACGATTTGGAGCCAAACTGACTACCGTGAGGCACAGAGCCGCACTGGTCAGGGAGGCACAGGCGTGAACTAAAGCCATGGAGTGACTCATCAGCCACCATACCTGCAACACGTATGTCCACACCCCCGGATGGAAGGAGCCCAAGGGTGCCCACGTTTTGCTTCAGTGCTGTTTCCAGTTAGAAAGTCCATTTACAGGGACGCCTGGGTGGCTCAGTTGGTTAAGCGACTGCCTTCGGCTCAGGTCATGATCCCGGAGACTCGGGATCGAGTCCCGCATCGGGCTCCCTGCTCAGCGGGAAGCCTGCTTCTCCCTCTCTCACTCCCCCTGCTTGTGTTCCCTCTCTGGCTGTGTTTCTCTCTGTCAAATAAATAAAATCTTTATTAAAAAAAAAAGTCCATTTGCTAATAACATGCACAAAAAAATTGTGAATATCAGAAAGCCTTCTGCAGTACACTGTCATTTTGAGGGCCTTTTCCTATCAAGCGTGACTCCCTTCTAATTTTAAAAGATGGTCAAGTGAAGAATTCCAACAGATTATATACTATTGGAATGGATTTTATCTTCGATTGTAGGAGACTGCGATCCCTACAGAATATCGAAGAAATCAAATGATACTGGATGGTAATGGGACCAAAAGATGGCCCATGAGTGTCTCAGACCTGAGTGGGATTCCCCCAAAGGATGGCAGGTCCTTGACCCAAGCCTAGCTCAAGGAATAGCCAGAAAGCAGAGTGACGGCATTTTCATGCGATGGCCTGAGGGCCCAGAAACCTGACTTGGAATGGGCACCATTCCGGGGATCACTTAAGATCTGGGCATTCAGGAGAACTTGGGGCCGTCTGCTGCTGGGGCACCCTTCCTGATACCCCCACTTTAGCTCTTAACTCTCCTGTAAGAGATTTTCATTAGGATTGCATTTGCGCATTTTGTATTTTCGGCGACTCTTGTAGATTAGGTGGGTCTCCATGAGCTGGGTACCAAAGGTAAAGACCGAGCCCTCTTGAAATTTATACTTAGAGGGTCATGTTCAGTTGATTCCCCTTGGCTTCAATCTGATCTCCATTCCTTACAGGATGGGAGTGAGACTGAACAGGGATCTTGTTCAGGAGATGAGCCTTTTGGGGGCGTCTGGCTGGCTTGCTTGGGAGCATGTGCAACTCTTGGTCTTGGGTTGTCCGTTTGAGCCCCGTATTGGGGGTAGAGATTACCTAGATAAATGAACTTTTAAAAAGAGAGAAAACTAAGCCTTTCATATTTTGTAAGAAGGCAAGATCTTAGGATACTTGTTGAGGTTGGAAAACTTGGGACAAGTTGAATCATTTTGTATAATATATTGGATTTTTTTTTTAAGATTTTATTTATTTATTTGACAGAGAGAGAGAGAGATCACAAGTAGACAGAGAAGCCAGGCGGGGAGATCACAAGTAGGCAGAGAGGCAGGCAGAGAGAGAGGAGGAAGCAGGCTCCCTGCTGAGCAGAGAGCCCGATGCGAGCCTGGATCCCAGGACCTTGAGGTCATGACCTGAGCCGAAGGCAGAGGCTTTAACCCACTGAGCCACCCAGGCACCCATGTATATTGGATGTTTTGAAGCAATACATGTAGTTTTATTTTTTTAAAAGATCTTATTTATTTGAGAGAGAGAGCATGAGAGTGCATGTGAGCGAGGCAGGGGCTGAGGGAGGAGCAGATTCCTCGCTGAGCAGGGAGCCTGACTCAAGACTCGACCTCAGGCCCCTGAGATCATGATCTGAGCTGAAGGCAGACACCTAACTGACTGAGCCACCCAGGCACTCCTAGTTCTGTGGTCTTTTTTTTTTCTTTTTTTCAAGATTTTATTTATTTAATAGAGAGAAACACAGCCAGAGAGGGAACACAAGCAGGGGGAGTGAGAGAGGGAGAAGCGGGCTTCCCGCCGAGCAGGGAGCCCGATGTGGGACTCGATTCCGGGTCTCCGGGATCATGACCTGAGCCGAAGGCAGTCGCTCAACCAACTGAGCCGCCCAGGCGCCCCTTAGTTCTGTTTTTATAGATACCCCACCATTAGCCCTGGCTGGGAGTCAGAGAAAGTGCGGTGAAGTTGTTGATGGGTCAGGGGGTACTGCTGCTAACAACGGCCCACACTTCTGCCAACTCAGCTGCCCCTCAGGCCCCACATTTGATCAGGGAGGGCCCCATGATGGAACGGGAGCTCTGCTCTCCAGCAAGCTCCCTCGCCAGAGTTTCCAAGTGCATGAATCCCCTTTCTTGTTTGCTTGCTTATTCCCGGGGGCTCCCAAGTGTTTAGCGACTCTGGGAGAGGGGAGGCCTCCCCGGGCATGGGTCTCAGTCCCAAGGATCGCACAGGGACTACACCAGATGGCCCAGGTAAGGCTTTATCCTAAAGATGTCAGCTCTGCTCCAGGAAGGGAGGCTTATGGGCAAGTTGAGCCCGTGGGGTGCTGCGTCCATGATGCAGACATAATGGACATGTCTGTGGGGTAATGAGGTTGGAACCAGTGAGCTCATCTCCAATAGGACCCAACATGCAGCCAGTAATCATTCTCTTGGACTGTGTGCCGGGACTGAAGCGAGCAGCTTTCGGCCTAGGAAACCCGTGGGCAGCCATCCTGAGTGGCTCAGAGGCTGTCGAAGGCGTGAGCAAGGTGTTGTCCAGAAAGGAACGTTCTGAAGGCATCGAGGGCACAACGAGCTCAGTTTTTGTTTTGTTGTTGTTTTTAAAGATTTTATTTATTTGACAGAGAGAAACACAGCCAGAGAGGGAACACAAGCAGGGGGAGTGAGAGAGGGAGAAACAGGCTTCCTGCTGAGCAGGGAGCCCAATGTGGGACTCGATCCTGGGTCTCCAGGATCATGACCTGAGCCGAAGGCAGCCACCCAACCAACTGAGCCACCCAGGCGCCCCACAACGAGCTGGTTTTTGATTTAAGGTTATTAGTTACATAGACAATGAGAAGGGGAACAAGCCAAAGGGGCCAGCTCCCTGCGGTCCTTGTCCTACACACCGCAAGGGATGGCCTTGAAACCAAAGGGGCCAGGGAGCTCCAAGGTGAGTTGTAGGGCGCCGCAGCCGAGGAAACTGCTCCAGACCGCAGCCGGGCCCTTTTCTATCCTGCAGCTCTGCCCTGACGACGGCGGTCAGAAGGCTTCAGACTATTATTTTTTTCTTGACCTGTAGTAGTGTCATCTTAACTATTTGTAATTCGGGATACTTTAGGGGACATTCTATTTACATTTTTTTCCTTTTCCTGCAGGATATTCCAGAGTCAGCATATAGGAGCAAAGGGAGGACAGCAGCCCTGAAGAAGCGCCCCGGCCTTGTGGACGGCTGGTGAGCCACCTGCTGCAGAAAAGCCGCCCAGGGCACTCACCTGCAGCGGCTACCCCGGGGCTCGACCACCCTTCCCGGGGGGCTCTTGGGAAAGGTCGGCATCAGCGCCTGGCTGAGACAGTGACCATTTGGCTTCTTCTCTTGGAAGAATGGTCTGGGTGCAGGCCGGGGTCAGGATCCTCAGCCAGCCAGATGCAGGGCAGAGGCCTGGGAAAACTCAGTGGAACTGACGGAAATGACGCTCTTGGAGCAGAGACATGCTCCCAATCTACAGAGCCTGCCCAAGGCCCCCACGTGTGGTGTGAACCCGGTCAGTACGCCGAGAGAACACCCATTGCCTGTGGCATGGTCCAGCCACCCTGTGCACAGAACCAAGGGTTTTGCTGGGGGCCTGACACTCCCTGCTGCATGCTAGGCAACCTGCCTGCCCAGGGACTTACAGATCTTGGGATAAATAACACATAGGGACTGATGGACACGAAATAGTACCTATTACTCACCTAATAAACAGCAAAAAGGATTCTCCAAGGAGAAGGCTCAGGTTGGATTTAATAAGAGCAGCGGGGCTTCAGGGTTTCATTGTACTTTGGGGTACACTCGGGGGGAGGGGCAATGCCAGTACGCAGGCGCAGGTTTCCATGGTTGGAATTTGAAATTTGGTTTGAAACTTCTACTGGTACCAAGGAATGGGGGCTGCATAGATGGGGAGGTCAACGGGAGGATGGGGGCTTAGAAACCATCAGTGGTCAGGACAATAAGCATGGAGTCTTGTCCCCCCGAGACACACAGGACAGCTGCCGTAGGCATTCTGCTGCAGGAAGGGGACGGGAGGCACAGGGTGGGGTGGAGAGGGCAGCGCACTGGTTCACAGCAATTCCAAAATCCAGGCTGACACAATCCAGCCCACCGGAGACCATGAGGGCCCAGCTAGGTTGCAGCCGGATTCCTGACCCGGAGAAACTTCGATCCTGAATGATGGTTATTTTAAGGCACGGAGGATGGGGGCAGGGGGCATTGGTCAGGCTGCAGTCGACAGGATTTGATACCCGAAGTGGACGCTGCCATAGCAAACAGCTAGAGGCTAGAGGGCAGCTTTGGAATAGGCCAGCGGGTGGAGGTTAGGTCTTTGCATCATCTCAGAGAAAGTCTAAATTGCCTTGAACAGTCTGTTAGTCGAAATCTGGGCCTTGAGAACAGAGACAGTGAAGGCTGGAAAAGGAAGTAAGAAAACTGTTATGGGTTGGTTGAATTTATTCTTAGCTATTTTATTGCCTTGGATCCTATTGTAAATGAAATTGTTTTCTTAATTTCCTTTTTGGATTGTTCATTGCTGGTACGTAGAAAGACAAGTGAATTTTAAGTGTTGACTTTGTGTTCTGCAACTTTGTTGAATTGGTTTATTCACTCTAGTGGTGGGGAGTATGTTTTCAGGACTCTTATATACAGAGTAATATCACCTATATGACTTCTTACTTTTTTTTTAAAGATTTTATTTATTTATTTGAGAGACAGTGAGTGAGAGCACAGAGGGAGAGGGAGAAGCAGACTCCCTGCTGAGCAAAGTCCCACTCGGGGTTCGATCCCAGGACCCCCCAGATCATGACCCGAGCAGAAGCAGATGCTTAACAGACTGAGTCACCGAGGTGTCCCTACTTCTTACTTTCTTATTTGGGTGCTTTTTATTTATTTTTTTTCTTGCCTAAATACTCCAGCTAGATTTTCAGGAAAATATTGAACAGCCATCCTTGTCTTGTTCCTGATTGGAAGGGGAATATTCTCAGTCTTTCACCACCGAGTATGAAGTTAGCTGTGGGTTTTCATAAATGCTCCTTTTTTTTTTCAAGATTTTATTTATTTATTTGACAGAAAGAGATCACAGGCAGGCAGAGAGAGAGGAGGAAGCAGGCCCCCCGCTGAGCAGAGAGCCCCCTGCGGGCCTCGATCCCAGGACCCTGAGATCATGACTTGAGCAGAAGGAAGAGGCTTTAGCCCACTGAGCCACCCAGGTGCCCTCATAAATGCTTCTTAACACGTTCAGAAAGTTCCTTTCAATTCCTAGTTTGGCAAGTGATTTTGATTATGAAAGTGTGTTGAATCTGTCAAGTTTTTATATCTATGGATATGATAATGTCTTTTCTCCTTCATTTTATTAATGTGGCCCTATTATATTGATTGGTTCCTGATGTTGAATCACCCTTGCCTTCCTGGGATAAATCCAATTAAGTCATGGTGCACAATCCTTTTAACGGTCCATGACTCATAATCCTTTATGATCCAGTCTTAAAAATGATATCTCATCACCTTTGCTCTATTTCATTCTTTAGGAGCAAGTGACTAGGTCCATCCCATACTCAAGTGAAGAGGATTACACAAGGACATAAATGCCTGGAGGCTGGGCTCATAGGAGCCGGTCTGAGAAGCTGTCCATCATAATTACCTTCAGACTTATTGTAGGCCAGCGGGTGGAGGTTAGGTTTTTGCATCATGTCAGAGAAAGAAAATCTCTCAGATTTTTATTTTTATTTTTATTTTTTAAAAATATTTTATTTATTTGACAGAGAGAAACACAGAGGGACCACAAGCAGAGGGACTGAGAGAGGGAGAAGCAGGCCTCCCGCTGAGCAGGGAGCCCGATGTGGGGCTTGATCCCGGGTCTCCAGGATCATGACCTGAGCCAAAGGCAGTCGCTTAACCAACTGAGCCACCCAGGCACCCCCAGATATTTATTTTTTACACACAAAAAGACAACAGCAACAACAAAGAAATCCTTAAACCAGTGGGTCTATAGGTAGAGTTTTACTAACTAGCCAAGGAATAGGTAATCCCAAATTTATACACATTTTCCAGAGGACAAAAAAAATATGGGATGTTTTCAACCTACTTGATAAAAGTATCCCATCCTTGACATGAAAAACAGAAAAAGAAAGTAAGGCTGATTACATGTCTGATCAGAGATGCTAATGAAAAAAAATTTTGTTAGCAGACCTAATCCTGCAATATGCGAAAAGCAAATTTCATTTTTCTCTTCCTTTTTTAAAAAGAGAGCCCTCGTATGTGTGTGCATGAGCCAGGGGGTGGAGGGACGAGGGGAGGAGAGGCAGAGGGAGAGGGAGAGAGAATCCTAAGCAGGCTCCATGCTCAGCTCAGAGCCCAGGGAAGAGCTCAATCTCACAACCCTGAGATCATGACCTGAGCCAAAATCAAGAGTCAGATGCTTAACCAACTGAACCACTCAGGCACCTCCAAAAGCAAATTTCTTCTAATATAGCTCATCATATTCACTGATTGAAGGCAAAAAGGCATATGATCATTTCAACAGATGAAACCATTTGATGAGAAATTCAACACTCATTCATGATTTAAAATAAGCAAGATTGCTCCTCAAGCTAGGTATAGAAAGTCTTCCAAAGGAACGCAAAGAAATCTTCCAAAAATGTGCAGCAAACATTATACTTAAAGGTGAATTATTCACAGTCCATTAAGGACAAGAACTTGACACTAATTCCCACTCTCATTTGCTTTTATTCAACATTGTGCTGGAGGCTCTACTGCATACATCCGAATGAGAAAAACCAAAGCAATGTAAGAATTGAAAAGAAAGAAACAAATCTGTCAATTTCTACAGATTTTATCTTCATGTACATGAAAAGCTCATTATTGTTAGAACCAGTATTGAAATTAAGATTAATACAAAGACATAAAACAAGCTACCTAGGTATTCATCTAGCTAAAGATGTGCTACCAGAAAAATATACAATATTGTATTGAAAGATAGTGACAAAGAACTAAATCAGTGGAAAGATACACCATGTTAATGGATGGGAAATTCATAACGATGTCACATTCCACCAAGAATGATCTATAAATTTAAACACTTCCAATCAAGACCAAGCAGAAGTTTTCATGGAATTTGGTGTGCTGATTCTAATGTGTTTATGGAAAACAAATAGGCCAAGAATAAGCCAAGATAATTTGGAAAAAACAAGATAGGGAAATCTGCCCTACTGGATTTCAAGACTTTTTATTAAACAATAGTATGTAAGACACTATAGTATTGAGATAGAGAAATAAATAACTCAATGAAATAGAGCACACAACCCAGAAACAGACTTACTACAAATGATTCATGATCCAGCCAGTTGCTAGAACAATGAGTTATATTTATGGCAAAAAAAAAAAAAGTTAAAAAAAAGTTAAATTAGATCTCTACCTCACATAATTCATAAAAATGAATAAATTCTAGGGGCGCCTGGGTGGCTCAGTTGGTTGAGCAACTGCCTTCGGCTCAGGTCATGATCCCAGACGCCAGGATCGAGTCCCACATCGGGCTCCCTGCTCAGCGGGAAGCCTGCTTCTCCCTCTCTCACTCCCCCTGCTTGTGTTCCCTCTCTGGCTGTGTTTCTCTCTGTCAAATAAATAAAATCTTAAAAAAACAAAATAGAACTTAAGGTAGAGAAAAATTTCCTAGGCAGGATATAAAAATCACAAATCTTAAAGTAAAAACAAATTGGACTGTATTGTCAATGTCCTCCAGCCAAAGCTCAGTGAGAACACATTACTCTTTGAACGAGTTGGATTTATTGCTTTTGAGACCATGGAGAACTGTAAGATGTCTCAATAAGAGGGCGTTGGAAAAGATTTAGGGTTTGTGTTTACATTGAGTAGCTGGAGGTTAGTTTGAGGAGGTGGGCTTTGCTCTGGGTCGGGTGTTATTGGGTATGTGAACAGGTTATCCATACAGAGCGCTGGTGAGCACGAAGCCAGAGCCATGCCCAGTACCCGGATGGAAGAATGTGCAGCCACTGCTGTGGTCTGGACAGTGTGCATGCCTGCTCGCGTTCAGTCACGTTTGCGGAATGGTCTTGGTTTTGTCTCCATCCATCGAACCTGCACAATGTCTTTGCTTCTGTTATTCTGTGGACTTGTTCCTGTTCAATAGGAGAGAGCGAGTCCTGGCTGCTCCTGCCGCCCCGGCTCCCAGATGTCAGGGCTTGGTCTTCTCCTCCTCGAGACTAAATTAAAATCCAATCCACAAAGGGTACCCCAAACAGAGTGGGAATACAAGCTGACAGCTCAGAGAAGATATCCTCAGGGTATCTCCTTGGCTTCTGGCCCAGCACGTGAGGCGCTGAGAAGTCACCACTCCCTCTTAGCCACAAGTACACAAAACCGAACAAACCGAGTCATCGATTTGGTCAGAGAAGTGAAATCACAGGGCGAACTGCTGCCCCCAGACTTGGAGAGACAGCGGAGAGGATACTGAGAAATACAAGTGAGCAGAGCAGAAACACACGTATGAAAAGGAAACTCCTGTGGGACCAGGCACCAGCATAGGAAATCCTGAACTGTGACCAGGGAACTTCTGGAGGCTTGGTGTGGATAACTCTGAGAGTTAAAAAGTCCAGGGGGCCCCAGTCATAGGGGATCCCTCCATGCAGCTTTCGTAAGTTTTACGTGCAGGAGCTCTACGTGATCCTTACAGTGAGTGCTGGAGAAAAATTTCTTCGCGCTTCCAGCAGGAGGAGGGGAGAGGAACCATTTTGAAATACTCCAGAGTTTTCCGTTCTTAACAAGGCCTCCCCTCGGCAGAAACCATTTTACCAGAGCCTAACCTCTGAGGTTCTATGAGAGCCTACCGGACCTGGAGGAAGGGAAATACACAAGTCCAGGCCCCTCAAACCATCCTGTCCCATCTAAGGAGAGAAAAGGCGGAGAAGCACTCAAGTTCAGGCGAGGGGCACGGGCTCACCAAAAGACTGAGACGAAACCACAGGACCTCCCCTTCCTGACGCTTCCCTGCATTTCTAAGGGACTATTTACCACACTTCCTTCTACCCAGTGCATCACGTCCCTCTTTCAAAAAAAGATCACAAAGCATACTAAAGGGCAAAAAACAGTCTGAAGAAACCAAACAAGCATCAGAACCAGAGTCGGATATGACACAGAAGTCAGAATTATCAGACCAGGAATTAAAAAAAGCTATGACTAACATGCCGAGAGCTTTAATGGAAGAGACAGACAACATGGAATAACAGGTGGATAATGTAAGCAGAGAGATGGAAATGTTGAGAAAGAATCAAAATGCAATGCAAGAGATCAAAAATATTATAACAGAAACAAAGGATGCCTTTGATGAGTTCATTAGCAGCCTAGACATGACTGAGAAAAAAATCCCTGAGCTGGAAGATATGACATGAGAAACTTCCAAAATAGAAAAGCAAAGAGAATAAAAGATTGGGAGAAAGAAAAAAAATAGAACAGACTATTCAAGAACTGTGGGGCAATAAGAAAAAGCATAACATACATGTAACAGGGAAACCGGAAGGAAGAGAGAAAAGGAACAGAGGTGAATTTGAAGCAATGGACTGAGAATCTCCCCAAATTAACATCAGACAACAAACCACAGATCCAGGAATCTCAGAGCACCCCAAGCAGGATAAATACCAAAAAAGCTACATCTACACATATTACCTTCAAACTTCAGAAAATCAAAGATAAAGAAAAACTCTTGAAAGAAATTGGGGGGGGATACCATATCCATACCTGATCTACAAAGGAACAAAAATAAGAATTATATCTGAACTCTCAGAAGCCATGTCAGCAGGAAAAAATGTCAAGTGAAATATTTCGTATTTCCCCAAAGGAGTTGAAAACGTATGTCCACACAAAAACCTGCCCATGGATGTGTATAGCAACTTTATTCATTATTTCCATTGCTTGAAAGCAGCCAAGATGTCCTTCCATAGGTAGGTCCACCCAGACAATGGATTATTATTCAGAGTTAAAAAGAAATGAGATATCAAGCCATGAAAAGACATGGAGGAAACTTAAATGCATATGATTAAGTAAAAGATGCCAACCTGAAAGGCTTGGGCAGTTCCAGTAACGTGGAATTCCAGAAAAGGAAAAACTATAGTAACAGTTAAAATAATAGTGGTTGTCAGGGGTTTGGAGTGAAGGATAACAAACAGGGGGAGCACAGAGTTTAGGGCAGTGAAGGTATTCTTTATGGTGTTACAATGGTGGGCACGTGTTATTATGCATTTGTGGGAACACAGAGATCTAACACCAAGTGGGAACCCTGATGTAACTGCAGACTCTGGGGGGCGATGATGGGTCAATGTGGATTCACTGATTTTAACACCTGTGCCTCTCTGGTGAGGATGTTGAGGATGCATGTGCGGGCCAAGGGGTAGATTGGAACTGTGTATTTTTCACTCCATTTTGCTGTGAACCCAAACCGCTCCAGAAAATAAAGTTTATTAGTTAACCAAAAAAAAAAAAATAGATACACAGCAAAAGGTTACTGTTGTGACTCTACAGAATTCCTACAAACCAGTGAGACAAAAGGGAAATACCACAGTAGAAAACCATGCAAAAAAACCCCCAAAAACAAAAAAACAAAACAAATAAGAAGGGTGAAGAGCCCATAAGCAAATAAGACTCTACTAAACCTCAGCAGTGACTGGTAAAATATAAGTGACAACAGTTGTAAGACACTGTTACATACCCATCGTGTCAGTTTTCTAGGACTTTGGTAACAAATGACACAAACTTGGTGGCTTAGAAACCAGATGTCTATTCTCACAGTTCTGGAGATCAGAAGTCTGAAATCCAGGTATGATAGGGCCATGCTTTCTCCAGAGACTCCAGGGGATGGTCCTGCCTTATCTCTTCCAGCTTCTGGGGGCTCCGGGGGGCTTCTTGGCTTGCAGCCATCTCTGCCTCATCTTCACGTGGCCTCCTGCTCTTCTATCTCAAATCTCTTTCTCTGTTAAGGACACTCGTCATAGGATTTAGGGCTCCCCTGGCTAATCCACGGTGATCTTATCTCAAGATCCTTAACTTCATTACATTCTGTAAAGATTCTTTTCCCACAGAAGGTCACATTCACAGACTCCCAGGGTTAGGGCATGGACATATCTTTGTGGGGTAGGGGGAGGGTACAGGTCGACCCACTACACTCACTGGCCAAAAGCAAAAAGTCCAACAATACCAAGTGTTGGAGAGGATATGGGGTGAGGGAACTTTCATACAACGTTAGGGGAAATTTCCATTAGTCATTCTCTTTGGAGGCAGCATCCCACATGTAGCAATACCTGGGAAAGTTGAAGATGAACATACCACCTACCCATCATAATCCCAGATGCACACCCAAGAGAAACACCAAGAGACGCATACTTGATATTACTCATGCCAGCGTTTGTAATCGCCAAAAAGGGGAGCACTCTCTAAATGTCCACCGTATGATTTTGGAGGGCTACCACTCAGTCCATAAGAGTCTGTCAGATCTCAATGGAAGGTCATGGCCAAACCTCCAAGGGTTCAACCAGGGCCCCTGTTCTGTCCGCAGATTTGTCACACCCAACTTCCTCCCTCCCCCACTCTTGCAGGTGTTACATCATGGAAGACACAGAAATCCCCAGAGGAAATCCGTCCCTCGCTCTCCGCCCCTACCTCTGCCAGCCCTTACCCTACATCCACATGCCCTGCCCCTCTACCTCCCCCCGACAAGGGCCCCTCACCTGGTTCCTCCCCATAAATACCTGTATGCCCCCCTGGATCTCCCCACTCTCAACCCACCCACCCCTCAGCCACCACCCATTCTTGGCTTCCCTGTAGCAACAGGACTCCTGGGAGGAATCATCGAGGGCCACCCAGGCGGCTCAGGGAGTTAAGCATCTGTCTTCCAGTGGCCTAACTCCTGCAAGGTGTGCCTGGCCTTCCCCCGCTCTGTCTCACTGATGTGCAGCGGCGCTGGGCTTCCTCTTGTCCTCGGACGTCCGCCCGGAGTGGCCACTCTTCCCTCCCGGTTGCAGGTGTCTGGTGGGGAAGGATGCTGCCCCGAGCCGTGGGAGGAAGCACGGCCCTGATCTGGGACTTCTGGCCTCCAGAGCCGTGAGACAATACATTGCTGTTATTCTCAGCGACCACATTTGTGGCCATTTGTTAGAGCAGCCACAGGAAACTGGTAAAATGGGGCCGCAAAGACGTCTTCCGATGGTCTTATTTTATGTTTTTCTGATCCCTGTGGCCGTTGAGCTATTCGGGCTGCGTGGTTCTGTTTTGTTTTGTTTTAACAGCTTCGTTAAGTTCCAAGTCAGCCATCTGAAGTGCGTGTCACCCAATGGTTGGGGGGCAGGAGGCCTGCTCAGCTGGTACCCCCACACTCTGCTCTTAGATGGGCCCTGCCAGCCCTGAGGCTCCCTTCCCCATGTCCCATCCCCACTGCCGTCTCCGGCTCAGGCTTAGACTCAGGCCCGGGGGCTGGGGTCGGCTGCGGTTCCTGCTAAGCTAACTCCGGTCCCAGCCAAGGGTGATCTCAGGGGGCCTGCTGGGTTCTGGTGGGTTCTCCCATGCTCTACCCGGAGCCACTCCCCACAGCCCTCTGCAGCAGGTGGTCTTGCTTGTTTCCGCCTGCGTTTAGGGCTGGTGGAGGGACAGGGTCGGACAACCGGTGAGGGATGGTGACGGGGCTGGAGCTGGGGTTTTCTGCTTCCCGGAACTTACTCTGTGCTCCAGAGGGACCCTAGGCAGCGTTAGTAGCCAATGTTTAGGAGCATTGACTTTTCGCCAGCAGCTGTGACCTATCTTGTCAATTCTGGTATCTTCCTGGGTGATCCTCTCAAGGACCGTGTCGCTTACTGTTGTTAGCTGGAGAGGCTCAGAGAGGTTGAGTAACGTGTCCAGAGCCTACCGTACAATGAGAGAATAAATGGGCCCTGCAGGTGCCTGACCCATCCAGGTTTCCTGCAGCTGCCATGGCCCCTTCCTCTGCCCCAAGGATGCCCGTGGAACATGTTCGGAGAGGAGAGATAAAGGACCTCTTGTGGCACGGGGTGGAGCAGGTGGTGGACATCAAGACTAGTGCAGGGACCTGGGTGGGCCATAAAACTCTTTTGGCTGAGGGTTTCCTGGAGGAGGCAGCATTTGCTGCCTGGGTCTCATTGATATTTTATCTTGCAACCCCCCGGGGGATTTTTCTCCTCAGACAACTTCCTGCCAGCCCCTCTCGGCACCCCCAGAATAGTCTGGAATTGCCGGACCTGTTCTCTGTCCAGCTGCAGCCAACCCCTGGCCCCGCCTGGGGAAGGTTTTAGAGCCGTGAAGAAGGAGGCAGTGGGGGTGTGAGGGGACGGGCCCCATTCTCCCTCGAGGAGCTCCTAGGCTGGGGGAGGAGGGAGCATATGGGCAGACTGAGACCAGCCACATGTCACCAGGGCTGTGATGGGGACAGCTGGGGAGTCAGGAGAGGAAAAGGGGGAGCTGCTTGGGAAGTGAAGCCACAGTTGAATCTTTGGTTTACGGTCATAAAAGTGACACTATTTCTGCTTCTAAAAGTATTGCAGTCTCACCACGGAACCTGTGGGACCTACAGAGAGATGCTAGGGAGTCAGTTACAGAGGCGCAGGGGCTCCGCGCTGGTGGGGCCCGGGGCTGTGGGCCACACGGAGTGGGACCAAAGCCACCACGGCAGCCGTGAGGAGGGTCAATCAGGTCTCCCCCCAACCCAGCACCTCGGTTTCCTCACCCTTACGGAGGGGTAATAATCAGACCAGTTGTGTTTCCTATGTAGCCTGTACTCTGTGGTGGGCCCTCTGCCCACGGACTAAGCCTGGGCTCCCTGTGGGAAGGCCCTGCCCCACTGTGTCTCCTTTCTCAGAACCTGACCACATGCCAGTCCCTCTGCCCAGAACCCCAGCCTTCCAAGAGCCTGTCCCTGTCCCTTTCCCCCTGCACCTGGCGCCCACTGGTGGACTCTCTCCCTGGCTTCGAAGAGTTTATGACCCGCCGATCCCTGTTTGTGAATTGTTTTCAGGGTTCTTGTTCCTCCACGTTTAGACCGTGAGGCCCGCGAGGACGGACCAAGTCGGCTGTGTCACCTACATACCCCAGGCCCAGCCAAAGCCTGCGCTGGTAAACAGTCAGGTCAGCAAGCCCTGGGTCCTTGCTCCCCCTCAGTGGGCAGGCAGGGAGGCACCCTGGATGAGAAGCGGGACCTAGGGCCAGGGCACATCCCCATCCATTTACTGGGCAAGAGTGGGGCTGGGGCTGGGGGTTTGGCCATGGGCAAGCCGAGTCTGAGGTTGTCCCCAGGCACTGCAAGTGTGCGCAGTGAGGACACCCTTCACCTGAAAAAGGTATGACTGAGTTGGGCCCAGGGTCCCGGGATGGACACCCGGATACCTGCGAGCCATAACTCAGCCAGACTCTTCCACCCTGGGCCTTGATTCAGGGCGGAGGCCTTTGGCCCCTTTGGCCCTGGAGAGGTACTAGGGAGCCACGGACAAAGTTAGAGCCACGGACAAAGTTAGCGCCGGGCTGATAGGACCAGGATTGTTTGAACCCCAGGCGGGGGGGGCGGTGATGCTGGCGTCACAGACAGAGCTTTAGAACGGTGCTCCAGGCGCTCCAGGCAAGCTCTGGGGCTGGGGGGGGGGCCGTGCCAGTGGCCCGCTCATGCCTCGCTCCTCCAGGAAGTGCTCAGAAGGAAACAGGTGGGATACATGTGTTGGAGGGGTGCAGGGACAGCCCTGGGCCTCTGGGGTTACCCAGAGTGTCGGTGAGCCCATAGCCTTACAACCAGGGGCGCGGGGAGAACGCAGGGCGGGGCGACCTGGCTGTGCCCCCCCTTCATTCTTGTTTATTGCACAGACCCTTCTCTGCTATGCATATGTAATAGCACTAACTCATCCAAACCCGTGAGTCACGGCCCCTGTGTTACTGAGGGGGAAACTGAGGTGCGTGGGGGTAAAGGTCCCAGAGTTGGAGCCCAGGCCACCTGCCCTGGGGCCCTGTGCCCCTGCTCACTGTGCTGACTATGGGGCCCGTGGAGGCCGTCTCCATAACCCTGGGGTTGGAACTCTTGGGGACCCCAAGTGCTAGATCCCCTCCCTGCCCGGCCCCAGGCCTGATCCCTGAATCCTTTCTCCATGGCAGTCAGTCCTTAAGGCAGACCTCTCTGAGCTCATCATATGCCAGGACGAGGTCGACCAGGCACTCAGGACCCTACACACCTGGATGAAGGATGAGCCCGTGGCCAAGAGCCTGGTGAGCAGCTGCCCGCGGTGTGTGTGTGTGTGTGTGTGTGTGTGTGTGTGTGTGTGCCCAGCGGCAGCTCCAGCCCAGGCCTCTTCACCACCCCCAGTGCTCCTCGAGTCTCTGACTTCCTTGGGACCTCTGTCTCCTCATGAGGACTCCACTCCACAGGCCCCTCAAGCACTCTGGGAGGTGGCTTTGGGGTGATCCCCAGCTGCGCCTTACCACGGGTCCTGAAGAACAACTTTTGCCTCTGACTCCGCCTTCACTGGGAAGGAGCCCGTGGGCCTGCGGCTCAACATCGCCCCTTGGAACTACCCCTTGCACCTGACCCTCCTGCCGCTAGTGGGCGCCCTCGCTGCAGGTGAGGAGCCCAGCCCAGTAGCCCTTCCCAAAGGGGGCCCCCCGGAATTCCATTTATGTGGGACCCCCTGCCTCTGGCACTTGCATTTCTGCCCTGAGTGGGTTTGGGGCACTGGCCTTTCCCCACAACGCCCCCATCTGTCCCTGCAGGGAACTGCATGGTGCTGAAGCCATCAGAATTAATAAGGGCCCGGAGAAGGCCCTACACCTTCAGGGCCAAAGTCAGTTGTGCAGCCCCTGACAGACTCACTGGCCCGACCCTCTGCTTGGGTAGGTCTGGTGATGGAGCTCTTGTGTTTAGAAAGGACTCCCTTGTATCAGATCTATAATTATGTTCCCAGAATACACAGCCACGCCTTTCCCCTTTTTCAATAGCAAGGGAGGGGATGGGGAACCAGGATGGGGAGGAAGCTTGTGGGTGGGGGCTGCTGGGGAGGGGTCCTAAGGTCAGCCTCAGGTCAAAAGAGCAGCGCTGCCACGGCCACCTCCAACTCCCCAGCCCGGGCTGCTGCCAGGGGACCCCCAAAATACAGAGCGATTGCTAACAGCTCCGTGCACACCTGGTTTGGGGAGCTGGGTTTCTCTGACCTGAAGTGATCTGATCTTGAGCCCAGATCTGGCTAATGGCTGATGTCACCCTGACGTGTGTGTGTGCGTGTGTGTGTGTCACTGGCAAGGCAGGTGGAATCAATAGGAGAGAGTGCAAAGTTTGATTAGTCATGTCTGCTGGGGGCACAGGATGGGGTCACGCCCATTGTAGACATGTCTGCCATCCTGATGTGCACTCCCAGAAGGAAGTCGTGGTGGGAAGAGTCTAAATCTAGCTACTTCCTCTGACATATGGGGAAACTGAGGTCTAGAGACAGGACAGGGCTGAACTGAGTTTATACAGGAAAGCAGAGCAGAGCTGAATGATGGCGGTTTCCTGAGGAATGGGGAGGTGGGGGGAATCAGTTAGCAGAAGAGATCTAGCCCACTACTCTTTCCCTAGTTCCTGTCTGGAGAGCCTACTTCCAACCACCCCTACTCTTACTTCACGGGGCTCCTCACCCTTCAGAGCCATGGGAAGACAGGAAAGACAGGGAAGACAGCCCACATCTGTCCCTGCTGGGAACTGTTGGGGATGTCTGTCTCCAAAAAGGCACAGGATGGACTCAAAGGAGGTACTTAACAAGGACTTGTTGAGAGGGGTGAACGAAGGCTATTCTGTCTGGGTGACGGCCCAGGAGCTCCTTACAAGGCAGTCCTGAGGTCTAAGGCCGTTTGGTTGCGGAGCATCACTCTTCTCAGCGGAGACATGTCTGTGTTCAGGGAGGACAGGCTTTGTTGGTTATCACAAGGCTTGTTGACTGAATTTCATAGAGGTTTCTGCGTGTGCTGCAATGCCCTCCAAGTCAGCGAGGGGCACAGAGACAGAGGCCAAATGATTGGACTAGTGGGCAGTAGAATGTGCCCACAGGCCCGGAGGAGAGGGAGATTGACAGCTTCTGGCTGCGGGAGGCAGCACCGTCAGGCATGGGAGAGGGCCTGGAGGGGGGCGGCTGTGCCAGACCGGGACCCCCCGACCTTCTCCCCTCTCTGTGCCACATGTTCCATTCCAGGTATAGCACATTTCTGGGGGTCCAGCTTACAGCAGGACGAGGGGCTCCTGGTGGAGATTAAGTGGCTCCCCCTACCCAGGGTGTGAACTAACTTGCCCATTCTGATGGGGGCATCCCATTGTAAATTCTGGTAGATAATTCCTCTCCCAGGTGCGACGGGGCTGAGTGTTCTCAGCAGCAGAGCACATAGAATTTGTAAGAGTTGGGGCTATGGCTGTCTCCCACCGTTTCTATACCTTTGCAATATTGGGGGCCTCAGCAGGCCTCCCCAGTCTGGCATAGGGGACAATAGGCCCTACTGACTGATTATTTAAGTGCATCAAAACTTGGGACAGGAGCGCCTGGGTGGCTCAGTGGCTACACGTCTGTCTTCGGCTCAGGTCATGATCCCGGGGTCCCGGGATCGAGCCCCGCATCCGGCTCCCTGCTCAGCAGGAAGCCTGCTTCTCCCTCTCTCACTCCCCCTGCTTGTGTTTCCTCTCTAGCTGTGTTTCTCTCTGTCAAATAAATAGATAAAATCTTTAAAACAAAACAAAACCTGGGACAGTTTACCCAGCTGAGGTGGTTTCAGGTAATGATTTAATTTGCTGCCTTAAGGGGAGTCGCTGTACCCCCCTGTGGGCCAGAGGCACATCCACACCTCTGGGCAGTGCTGGACGGTGACTTCACCCCCCAGACACACTGGGGACACAGTGTTGGCGTGTGCGCTGATTAAGGCCAGTCCTGAGTGCCATCCCAAGACCCCTTCTCTGCAAGCGTTGTGTTCCTATCTCCAGTCCTTTACAGAAAAGCTCTGCCTGTATCTTAGGGGTCCTGTGAACAAGTAATTACAAGGTGGTGGGATTAGGGTCTAAGAAGATGCTGCCCAAACCCAAGCACTCATCGTCATCCTTATTATTAGGTATCACTGGTAACTTTTATTGAGGGGCGCCTAGGTGGCTCAGTCTGATGAGCCCCTGCCTTCGGCTCAGGTCATGATCCCGGGGTCCTGGGATCCAGCCCCACATCGGGCTCCCTGCTCAGCGAGGACCCTGCTTCTCCCTTTCGCTCTGCTGCTCTCCCTACTTGTGCTCTCTTTCTCTCTCTGTCAAATAAATCTTTTTTTTTTTTTTTAAAGATTTTATGTATTTGGCAGAGAGAAACACAGCCAGAGAGGGAACACAAGCAGGGGGAGTGAGAGAGGGAGAAGCAGGCTTCCTGCAGAGCAGGGAGCCCGATGTGGGGCTTGATCCTGGGTTTCCGGGATCATGACCTGAGCCGAAGGCTGTCGCTTAACCAACTGAGCCACCCAGGCGCCTCTCTGTCAAATAAATCTTAAGCAACTGCCAAGCCTTTAAGAAAACTTTTTTTTTTTTAATTGAGTTTGCGGCTTTAATACTCCACCCAGCTGCCTGTGGGTTAGAGGGGGGACGACACCTGCATTTGGTGCCACGCTTCATCGCCCAGCCTGGCAAACCGTGACCTCTAACATGTGGCCCCCGCTGACCGGCTGGTCGACGAGGCCGTCTCTACAAGGTGATCATATCCTCTAGTTCCCTGGTCTGCAGGGCGACGAGGACGGCTTGGGTGAGGCTGCACACAGGGTCCACACAAACGAAGGCACCCCCAGAGGGAGGGGGCTGTTAGACTCAGTCAGCCTGCCGCTCTGGGTGGGAACTCTAGGGAATGGCCCAGATTTCTGACAACTGCTGGATGTTGTTTAGAGCACACGGGACCTTCTCTGACTGCGTTAACCAGGCCACTGTACCTCAAGGGCAATCAGGCACCCTTGGCAGCACGCCATCCTGCTGGGGCACCGTGGTGACCATTCTCCTGATCGGTCCTTGGCCTCCGTCTCATTCACATTTGCTTGATAACCCCTCTTAGGGCTAGGCGTTCTGGGCTCTTCGGAGATCAGTATCCCTACCTTAGAAATACTCACCAGCACCTGGATCGGGGAGGCTGCCTTTGGCCTCCCAGGAATCTGTTAGCCATAATGCGGTGTTTCCCCCTCCTGGCGCACAGGTGACCCCACAAGATCTCATCCGAGGCCAGCTGTCAGGTGCACGCAAGCCCTTTGCTGGCACCACGGTGTCCACCAGGCCTGCCCTCACTGTGTGAAGTCCACGCACTGACATCCAGACTTGGAGGAAAGTAACCACCCAGCTGGACGGTCGTCCCCTCGATGCCCCATCAGGGAGTCAGCCTGAGTAAACTGTGTGGGGTGGCCGTCTTCGTTCTCCAGCCTCCAAGTGCCTTCTCAGTCTGGGGGACACTTTACTGCCCTGCCCCCACCCTCCAGCACCAGGGTCCTTCAGGCTCAGGGGTCAACGTCAGGCCTTGGGCCTGGTTCCACGTGCTACCTGGCTAGTCCAGAGTAGGTCATTGAGAGAAGCCACACTGTGTCGCTCTCCCCTGACAGGTTCTGATCCCTCTCAGAGAGCTTCAGTTTCCCCAGCTGTAGCAAAGAAGTGGGATGCATTAACCCTCCGATGCCTCTGCCCTTGGCCACGCCTAGGTCCGCGGTGCCCGTCTGTTTGCCCAGAGTGGGACTGCCTCTTTACTCCTTTGCTCCTGGCAGCTTCCCAGGCCGGTAGAGAGCCTCACTCCCATTCCACAGGTAGGCGCCAAGGCCCAGAGAAGGCACTGGATCTTCCCAGGTCACACAGCTCATCAGGGGTGGGTGTCAAAGCCAACCGGGGCCGGGACCCCCCCTCTTCCTACTGGGGCTCAGAGAGGTGACCCAGCGCTGGCCGCGGGCCCTGGGGGAGCTGCAGAGACAGCTTCTACACCATGCCTGTGCTGGCCAACCCGGCAGCCCCAGCATCCCGGGCCCCTACACACGCCATGACCTCAACCCTAACTTCACCAGCACCTTCCTCACCTGGACTGTCCTCGCGGCGGGGCAGCCCTGCCCGGGAGTGAAGTCCCCACTTCAGACCACCCCCTTCGGCCACCAGCTCGTCACACCCTCTGCCTGAGATGCTCATTCTTCCCTTTCCAGTTCAGAAAAATCCAGACTGATGTCACCTCTTCCAGGAAGCCCATTCTGACCTCAGGTTGGTCAGGGCCTTCTGAGTTCCCCAGACCCAAGATTCGCCTCAGATCAGTCCCATAGGCTGTGTTTGCCTGTCTTGCTCCCTAGCCTCTGTTCACACCTTCCTCTGGTAGATATTCGCTGAGCCCCACCTCTCAGCCAGGCTTTGTCCCGCTCAGGTGAAAAAATGGGGAATAAGACTGAAGTGTTGTCCCCAGCCTATTGGGGGAGCTAGAGGAAGAACCCAGCAAGCACAACCCGGGAGGCTAAATGCGTCAGGGAAGGCTTCCTGGAGGAGGTGGTATCTCAGCCAAACCCCAGAGGTGAGTCGAAGTGAACCAGGTGAAGAGAGGAAAGGAGATTCCAGGGAAGGGCCCAGCAAGTGCTGGACTCAAAGCTGATGAGGCGGGCAGGCCTGGGCTGAGGGTTTGGACTTGATATGGCCAGTGGGGAGCCAGTGAGGGCCCCAAGCAGGGCAGGAAGGGAAACAGTGGCACAAAGGAAGCGTCCTGAGTTGCTCTGTCTCTCCTGCAGGGTCTCGGGGTGTCACTCCTGCGGGCAGCTTGAGGCCGCCCTCCCATTAAACCCCTGATCACTAACTGAGACTCGGGGTGGGGCTGATAGCCCCTTCCTGTTCCTGCAGTGCGGGGGTGACCCAGATGATCCCTACCAGGCGACAGAGGCCCCGGAGTGCTGAACCAGCTGCTGGGGCCCCAGGCTTCAGGCCGGCCTTCAACTTCGTCTTTGACCTGCACAGCACCACGGACAACACGGATGCGGGTCTCATCACAGAAGCTGCCCACAACATCTGTCTCCATGGTGCCCTGGGGAGGGGGGGGGTTGACACCTATAGGTGGTCCTAACCCCCAGAGGGCAGAATGAGGGAGGATGGGGAAGGGGGCCTCTGGGCTGGTGCCGGTGCCTCCTCAGCTTGGATCCCCTTCTCTGGGCTCCCGTCCCTGTGGGCCTGTCACCTGCAAGTCCTCCAGGCCCTCTCTGGTCCCTTCCCTTCCCTTCTTTCTGCCAGAGGGTGGAGAAGGATGGGCTGGGATGAGCGGTGCCGCCATGCTCCCTCCCCGCCCCCCGCGGCTGGGTCCTAAAGTGCCCTGCACAGGGAGGAGGGTTACACCCTGGCCTCCGTGACCAATGACGTGGCCAAGAACTAAATGGGTGGGTGGCCACCTCAGGAGAAATGGGCGAGGGGGGGAGCCCAGAAGGGCGGGGCCAGATGGTGGGCGGGGTCAGGGCCTGGGAGTCTGTGCCTTCCTCTGCCGGGGCGGGCGCTGGCCTGAACCTCCCTTCCCAATCCCCAGTCCTGCAGCTGGGACGCCAGCCCCAGGGCGTTCTGCGGGCTGTGCTTCTCAGCAGGATGAGGACCCTGGACTGTATGGAGCTCTTCAACCAGGGCGAGATCTGTGGGGACTTGTGGGGAAACCGAGGCCCAGAGAGGCGAGGGCCGGGCCCAGGGGCCGTGGAGCTAGGTTCACGCTGGGAAGCAGCCCTGGGTGGCCCCCACAGCCCGCTCTGCCCTGGGCCTGGAGGGAGGACAGGCTCCCACACCCAGGCGTCGGCACAGGCACGGCCTTTCCCGCTCCTGAGCCAGAAGCCACAGACGGGGGCAGCGTGGACTTCCCACGCGCACTGAGGCTGGGGGCGTGGCAGGCGGTGTGCTTCCCCAGCTGCCAGCCTGTGTGCTATGGCGGGGAGACTCCGGGTCACAGCTTTGGTATCGGGGGAAACAGGCCCAGAGGCGGGGACCACAGGAGCCTCCCACAGAGCCATCAGGGCCAGGGAATCAGGATCAGAACTCGAGGCTGTCTCCCCCACCACGCCCTGCCCCTACTGCCGCCCTGGAACCCCACAAGCACGCCTGGCACTCAGGGTCACGGAGATGTGCACAGCGCCTGCTGAGGGCGGGAGGGGAGTCCTCCCCCACCCCTCAGGAGGCCGAGGGCAGGGACATGGAGTGGCCCCCACCCGATTCACCTGCTTGGACGCACAAATATGGAACCCTCGCTCTGTTTTCCAGTGAATTCCTCAAGCATGCCTCTGCACGTTAGGGAGTCCAGCGAGACGACCTGCATGCAGGCTTCCCCTTCCTGAACGTTGCAGGAATCCGGCTTCTACATCGCACGCAGGGAGGACCTCTAGAACAACGGGCAGCCCACCCGGGGCCACTCTGCTTGCTGCCACGTGTGGTCGCTGTTGAACAAGGTGCATGTCCTCCGTGGCCTCTGTCCTGCAGTGTGCACACGGCAGGGCTGCCCACGCCCGGTGCCCAGCCCTGGCCTCCTTCGTAACTGATCCCCAAGACTCCCAACTGGCCTTCTGGGTTGGGAGAGTCCTCAGAGGGGACCACATGCTCTGTAGGCTCCAGCCCTCTCCCGCCCACCCCACCGCAGGGGTCGGCCCCAGAGCCCATGGAGCCGCCACAGCCCCCGCCTCTAAGATGAGTCCTTGTGGGCCCCGGGGTCCTCCCCTGCCGGCAGAACTCAGGTGGGGAGCTCCTCAGAATGACAGATGGCCAATGTCATACTGAACCTCTGCAAACTTGATTTTCCGTCCCAGGGGCTTCCACCCCCTTCCTCCATCAGCCCTGTCCATCCCAGGGAGGTCCAGCTCCCCCTCCCTGTCCCCCGCCGGTGACCCAGAAGACAGACCTGCTGCGTGCAGAGGACACGGCAGAGCACGGGCACAAAAGACAAAGAAATACTGGAAAGACTTTGACATTTCAAAAATTGTTTAAAGAACCAAAGTAACAATTGTAGGAAAAATCAGAACTTGGTTGGATTTCTTTTTTTTTTTTGCTCTTCTTACAGCTTGTGATTTCTTTCATGATTTTTTCTTTCTTTTTTTTCTTTTCTTTCTTTTCTTTCTTTTTTCTTTTCCTTCCTTCCTTCCTTCCTTCCTTCCTTCCTTCCTTCCTTCCTTCCTTCCTTCCTTCCTCTCTTTCTTTCCGAGAGAGAGCATGAGTGGGGGGAGCAGAGGGAAAGGGGGAGAGAGAAACTCAAGCAGACGCTACACTGAATGGGGAGCCTGATGCAGTGCTCGATCTCACGACCCTGCAATCGATGGTGACCTGTGCAGAAAACCAAGAGGTGGTGGCTCAAGCGACTGTCCCACCCAGGCGACCCTGATTGGCCTTGATTTCTCCCACAATTCAAACACTTGATAAACTTTTCTATTATATTTATTGTATGTCAGATGCTGTTTTAAGGACTATTAATTAATTTAAACCTCAGGATGTAGGAGAAGATATTATAGTTCCTATTTTACAGTCATGGAAGCTGAGGACCAGAGACGTTAAGTGACTTGCTCAAGGTCACACAGCTCACAAGGGTTGGAACGCAGGCTTTACCGGCGATGCCTGTAACCACTAGGCTACACTTCCACGGCGACATCTGTCTTTCTAAGGCGACTTGTGTTTCCATTTCTAAACACAGGGGCCAGGGCATAGGCTGGCCCCAGCAAGCTTGACCCTCAGCCCTCTTGGCATGACTGAGACTTGCAGCCAATGCAGCCTGGTGTGGCCGTCTCCGGATGTTCAGTGATGAGGTGTGCTCTGTGGGAGGGAGTCCGCTGTATACTCTGTATTCATCACGAGGCTGCCTATAATGAGAAGGGCACTGACTCCTTCCAGACTGAGAAGCTCGCAATCTCTGTGCCTGCCCTACAACTCGACCCCAGGTCCCTGCCCCACGCCAGACCTGCCCAGCCTCAGCCCTCCCATCTGAACAGTGGGTCCTGAGTCACCATCCTGAGCCCAGGGCCTCCCTTTGCCATCTGTTGTATACCCACTATATTGCCATGCCCCATACCTCCGTGCCCGTCTGTAAAATGGAAGATGTCCAGGGGCTGATGGTTCATGTCGTCTGTCCTGCAGGATCCCTCTGCGACCTCAGGATCTGGGGCAGGTCTGGCCTAGTGTGGTCTTAGACACGCTATGTGTCCTAGGGCCAGTGGTGGCTGTCTCTGTACTCATGATTGCTTATCAGTGCCCATGGGGAAGATCCCACTTGGAGAAAAACTGTCCTGGAGACAACAGAGGGGTCCCCCCAAGCTGCCTGCACTCCCACGTCCGGGGAGTCAGTCTGAGAGAGCAGAAACTGTCCGTGTACGTGCACACATGTGTGGGTGGCCATGTATACACCTACCCTGGAGGGTGTGTGTGTGTGTGTGTGTGTGTGCGTTCACGTGCACAAGCGTGTGTGACTGCACATGTCTTTCCAAGACCAGAGTAACTAGGGCATCCTTCCAGGGGATCCGTATGTGGCTGGGCACAGAGCCCTGATATGCATTTCCAATGTGTAACGAGCCCAGTGCCCGTGGGGGCTCAGGGGTGTCGGGCTGCGGAGGGCGTGGAGCTTGATAAGGCTTTTCCCACCCAGAACAGTGCACCCGGGTGCAGGGATGGGGGAAGAGGTGCCTTGGCTTGGGGTAGGGGAAATCCTACCAAGGAGGCTGGATGGCAGCCCTCAGCACCCCAGGAGGGAGGGGCACTGGGTCTGCTCCCGGGGTCCCCTTGGTCCTGAGCCAGGCACTTTGCAGGGCATCCATGCAGCCCAAACTGGACACTGTCCATCAGCTTCCATGCCCCCTGAGCCCACAGGGTGCCTGAGGGGCCTGGCGCTCCATCCAGGGGCGGCGTCCCTCCCTGGCCCCTCCGCGCCCTGGCCTGGCCATCCATCTCCCTGCGGCTGCAGCTGCCACGCGGCCTCCCGCTATTGAGCAGCGAGATGAGAAGGTGTGAAGGAGACGAGGGCATCAGGGACAGACTGGCAGGCAAGATGGATGAGAGGGGCAGGAGGCCAGCAGGCGCCTCAGGCTGGACGGGCAGGCCAGCCGGGGAGGAGGTTGTGCAGAGAGGCTCGCCTGCGTGCACAGTGTGCGTGCGAGAGAGACGTGTGCACATGTGCTCATGAGTGGTTATGGGGCACGGGGTCTCGAGTTCATCTGTGTGCATGTGGGTCGGCACGTCTGTGTGCTCACATTCGTGCAGGGAGGGGGGTGTCCCACCACACAGACCGATGTTGAGTGCAAACACACACACACACACACACACACACACACACACACAC